>QANZ01054426.1:14243-28452 GCA_003254925.1 Chamaecrista fasciculata | reverse complement strand
AAGGAATCACAGAGTTAGCTTCTAGTTTTATTTGCGTTTTAGTCTAAAATTTTTAAATTTTCTTCCGCTGCGCTCCCTCTGTGATTTCCCAACACATACATCACATGTATAATCACACAAACTAATATAAATATGAGTAGCGTGGCTCTGATAACACTGTTGGGAAATCATAGGGTCGGCGCAGCGGAAAACCACGGTAAATTAAAATTTTTGGCTTCCCTATGATTCCTTCCAGGATCCACTATCTACATTTATATTAGTTAAAGAAAGAGATTTACCAAATTTCAATCGGTGCGAATGAACTTGCGAATTGAGAAGTCCACTCCAAGTGTCCTTCCTCTGCCGGTGATCCACACGAGCAGTTTGGCAGATGCCCAGGTGCTAGCCTCCTTCACTTCTTCCCAAGTGAAAACGGGAACTTTATCTACGAGTCTTGAATGTTTAAGAACACTTCTTGAATCTTCAAAACAAAAGTGGAAATTCAAGAACCCTTTCTTGAATTCCCAAGAGTGGCGCAAAAAAAAACACACAAAACAAAGTGTTTTAGGGTTTGGGTCCAAATTCTCTCTCTAAGAGAAGAACTTGACTTTCTCTCTCTAAAACTAGGTAGGCGAATCTCTTCTCTCTCTAGAGAATGAACTTGGCGATTTTGTCTCACAAAATAACCATTGGTCAACTTGCTCCCTACAGTTGTGCTTATATAGCTTCTCATTCCTAGAGTTTGGGTTTCACTAAACCATTTAGTGAATTCCTCAAATCTTTGATAAGGATTCCCAATATCTTTGATTTATAATATTACACTAATATTATAATTCAAAAACCTAAGGACAAATCGAAATTTTGGCCTACAAGATCAAATCTTGAAACCAAATCTTGATTCCTCAAATCCTATTGGTTGGAATGAGTCATGAGGATTTAAATTTATAATTAAAATATTACCTTAATAATTTTAATTAAAATCGATTTGCACATATATTACAATTTAAAATGCAAGATCAAATCTTGCACCCTAAGCCATGATATATGCGTCATCCTCAAAGGGAATTCCATAACAACCCAAACTCTTTAGGTAGTTATATCCTACTTGTTATCTTTTAAGATTATTGAATTAAAATATTACTTTAATATCTTTAATTCAAATCCAGAATCTTCTAAAAAAGATAATCCTTGAATTCAAATTCATCATTGAATTAAAATATTACCCTAATATCTTTAATTCAAATTTGAATCTTGAATTCAAATTCCCTAATAATATTGAATTAAAATATTACCCTAATATCTTTAATCCAAACTTGAATCTTGAAATCAAAATCATATCTTGAACTCAAATTCAAATCCTGTTATCTTTATTTAATTAACAAAACATTTTTCATTAATTAAATAAGACCAAAAGAGGCACCACCCCCATTATCTTGTTATCCCAAATATTAGTGAATTTAATAAATCAATAATCTCCTAACTTTTAGGAAATCTATTTAATTTATTATTCCCTAATATTTTAAACAAGAATTTAATTGTAAACTATTTAACAATTAATATATTTAAATTTGTCCAACAAATTTAAATGTAACAAACGTAGATATTTATCTAAGATAAGATTTCATGTCCTAAGACATTCAACTATGTCTTAAATTGTGTCATCGAAGTGACTCACGAATTAACCCTAATTCGTGTCCCAATGCGGCATCTTGATCCTGCTCATGTGTGACCCAGCATGCCTCACGTGAAGTTGGCAGCAAGCCATCTTATGACTCACAAGTCGAGAGCGGACTCTAGCAAGCCATCACGACTACCCAAAACACGCGAGTTATCGCTTTAACGTTAACGACTTAACCTAAGTACCACCTTGTCATAATCCCTATTGTCACACGAAATTTTGGTCCTGGATTAGGCATGGGATCGTCATCCATAATCCAAACCACAACTTTCTCGATTCCTTGAGTTAGTCCCATTTCCTTGTGTGTGTTGGGAATTCTAGGCGCCTAACGCAGCGGAAGAAAATATAAAATTAAAATAAAACACGCCAGATCATAAATTCCCGAACGGATCCGCTAGTAGAATTTAAAACTTTTAAGATAGTGGTATACCTCACGAGTTTCCATCGGTTGGTTGAACAAGGCGTCTCCTAGAAGTCCACTCGCAGTGTCCTTCATCTGCCAGTAATCCACACGAACAGTTTCTTCGGGCACCAAGGTGGTAGCCTTCAGTTCTTTTCTCCAAAAGAACCAGGGACCAATCTACAGTGTATTTGAACTCAAGAACTCCTTCTTGATTCAAAATCCAAAAGTGGCGCAATGGAGAATTCCCCACAAGAACTCCTTCTTGTCTTTCCTTCTCTCACAAACCCTAATTTTTGGCAACCTCAAATCGAATTGCCTAACTCCTTAGGCCAAGTCGATTTTACCCTCTCAACTCTTGAGAACCAAAAATTTCCTCACTTGGAAGCTAGGGTTTTGAAGGAGGCGATTTTTCTATCTCTCTCAACAAGGAGGATGAAAATTGCACAAATGAATTCTCTCTCATGGCTAAGGCGCCTAGCACCTTAGGTTTAGCATATATATATAATTATTTTTAGGGCATTATTATAATTCTAAATTATAATAATATGGCTTCATGACTTGAATTTCAAATTATAATATTACCATAATATTAAATTTAAATTCAAATCGTAATCTTAGAGAATCAAATTGAGAGATCAAATCTCCCCAAAAGATCTTCTAAGATGGCGCCATATGCTCCCTAATTATCTTTGGAATTTTATAAATCAAAAACCTTCCTAACTCTTAGGAAGTCATGATTCACCAAAGATCCTGATTTGAGATCTCATCCAAATCTTTTGAATTCAAATCTTTTGATATCTCCATCAAATCTTTTGAATTCAAATTCATGACTTAAATTAATAAAACAATTTTATTAACTTAAAATGCTAAAAGAGGCGCCACCCTCATGCCAATATTAGGGAATTTTATAATTCAATAATTTCCTAACTTTTAGGAACCTTATCTGAATTATTTTTCCTTAATATTTTAATTGTAAATAATTAATCCAAATTAATTATTTAACAATTATTATATTTAAATTTGTCTCACAAATTTAAATACTTCACAACTGTAGATCAATTAAGACAAGACATAATGTCCCAGACATTTCCTCTGTGTCTTAAATCGTGCCACCGGAGTGACCCACGAATTAACCCTAATTCGTGTCCCTTTTAAACGGTGTCCTGTTCCTGCTCGTGTGTGACCCAGCAGGCCCCACGTGAAGTTGGCAGTAGGTCATCTCCATGACCTACAAGTCGTGAGCGGACTCTAGCAAGCCATCACGACTACCCAAAACACGTGAGTTATCGGTTTTTACCAAAACCGACTTAACCTTAGTACCTCCATGGCACCGACCCTATTGTTCTGCGATATCTTGGTCATGGACCAGGCACGGGAAAGTCACCCATGATCCAAACCTTTACTTTCTCGATCTCCTTGAGTAAGTCCCAATATCTAGCATGGCCATGCATTTCCTGGACAGACTCATCGAGGGGCCCAGTAAGATATCTCCCAATTTAATGGGGAACAAAATCCCAATTTTGGTCAGTCCACATTCCTCAGCACGGCAATCAACCAAACCCGTACTTAGCCCTTATGACTACCCTGTTACGGGCAGCGTTAGACTAAGCCAAAGTCTGACAACTGCAACGCCGGAATAATGATGACCTCAGGTCTAAGGCGTCGTGACAGGTGTACAGGAGAGGCAAGCTGATGACTAAACCCATGCAGGACTCTCCGGGTCATGTCCAGCAACTCGTAACCACCTTACGTAATTGCACCATGACTCTCGTACCAACATCTAGTGTATGCATCTCATGCACCGAGGTCATGCTGGTCTTAGTTCATTTCAAGTTCCCACTTGAATGAGCGACCAGGGACAGTTTAGATTAATTATCTCATAATTAATCACGGACTGTTATCATAGTAAACATGCTAATAATATGATAACCATTAATTTATCTCCATAAATTAATTGATATGTTCACAACATATCTATAAAATGATTGGCCCTAGGGCACAATCTCCAACAGTACCACCTTGTCAAAGACCCTATTGTCACACGATATCTTGGTCATTGATTAGGCACAAGAAAGTCATCCATAATCCAAACCTCAACTTTCTCGATTTCCTGAGTAAGTCCCAAATCCCAGCGTGGCCACGCATTTTCCTGGATAGACTCATCGAGGGCGCCAGTTAGATATCTCTCATTTAACGAGGGACAAAATCTCATCTTGGCCAATCCACATTCCTCAGCACGGAAATCAACCAGACCCTAGTACCATATGTGCACTTGCCCAACAAGCGGGAGTGGTCATCAAACCAACCGAAGAATGTCTCGAGGGTCCCTTATTCGTTACTCTTAGTGAGGTGGCTTCACCTCTCGATAAGTATCCTAAGGAAAGCTCGGGCAGCAACTACATTCAGCGATTCGAGATTAACTTTATTGAGACCACCAACACCGAATCAGAGGAGGATCCTGAGGAATATATTCCCCACTATTCTCCCGGTCCTGAGTATGAACCCACATTCCTTGAAAAGAAAGTGGCTAACCTCGAACAAACAGTGGAAGATCTCCAAGCAACAATCTCAGCCCTTCAAGCTCGATTGGATAATGGCAAAGCATAAAACACCTAAAATATCTAGAACAAGATAGGGAATAGTCTAAGATTAGTCTAAAGTTATTGCTTTCTAGGAATTAGTTTATTGCTTCCTAGGATAGTTTTGCATTTTGAATTCTGTCTTTTATAATTCTATCTTTTATGGTGCTTTCTGTCTTTAATTTTCTGTCTTTTATTTATTTGAACAACAATTTACCTTTGAATTATCATAAATAAAATGTCTCTTTGAACTTTTATATTATTCTTGATCTCAAATCATTTTCGTTATTTATATCTATAAAAAAATAAAAATATATATATAATTCGAAAAAAATATATAAAATAAAAACTAAATAAATAATAATAATAATAAATAATATAATGATATTTCCAAGTTTTTAAAATTTCTCTTATCTTTCCTTTCAACATTGAGGACAATGTGTTGTTCTAAGTGTGGGGGAAAAAGGCGAAAATTCATACTCTTAGTCTAGTTATTTACTCGTATTTGATTCTAACATTGGGGACAATGTTATGTTTTAAGTGTGGGGGAGAGGATTAAGACAAAGTAATTTATATTTTGGTTCACCCAAAAACTTTTTGGTATTAATCTAAACATTTTATAAACTTTAAATATTTTTAAAATTTTATTTTCCTATTTTTAGTGCTTGATTTAAATTTACTTCACTTATTATTTTTCACTTTTTGAGTAGAATTCGAATTAGTTGAATTTTTAATATGTTTTGAGTATTGAGTGAATAATTTCATATTCATGATAAGAGTTTAGTCTTAGTTATTTTCTATAGCCTTAGAATAATCTAAGTAATTTTCCTAAGTTTAGTAGTATTATTTGATTTTTATAGACCAATTCGAGAGAAACCCAGCCTAGTTGGAAGATTAAGCCTCCATATATATATCTACTTAGAGAGAGATTAGTCTCTTAGATTTGTTTTCTCTAGAACTTGTCTTAATTCTTGGTTAAAGCTTATTAGATCTAATGATTATTAATATGATAGAGGCACTTGTTTCTTCAACACCTTTATCCCAAACACTAGCCGGTTACCATAAATATATCCTTTGTTAGCCCCTTTGAGCCTATACACTAAGGTGTACTTATAAACCTTCTCATAAAGATGGACTTTTCAATTCAACTCTCAAAGGTGAATTTAGCTAGCAAAATTATTAGAAAAATATATAAAAAATAGATCTCGACAAAAGAAAAAAAATATATAAGTCGAGCAAACAACAATATCTTTGAGAAAGCTCCAATAATAAAAGTATTATCATAAGAGCCTATCAAGAGAAAAAGACTGGCTAGTCAAAAGAATAGAGTCCTGTGCCATATGACTCAAATGAGCTTCATAGTGAGCTAGCTACTTTTTTTAAGTGGATAAGTGAAGTTGAATTGTTAAGGAAAACTTGAAGAGATATTTTTAAGTAAACACCACTTTTCTTTCTTTTCTCCCTATATTTCTTCTCATATATATTAGCCTTTTCCCATACATTACAAACCTATTAAAGTCCTCTTGATTAAAAATCATTATTTCACTTGAAGTGGAGACTTTGAGAATTTCTACAAGCTTATGGTAGGAACATAGTCTAAGGCATGACTAGAGAGAAAATATGATACCCAATTAGTGAGGAGAGTGATACACTTATAAGATTGGTCTTATGAAAATTGGATTGCACTACTTTACTTAGTTACTTACTTAGTGAATTCTATAGCTATAGTTTGTGACTTTGTGCTGGCCTTGAATCATGAACTTGGGAAAGTTCCTTGATTCTTTGGCATGTTATTTCTTCTTCTACTTCGTACCTTTGCTCAGGAGTGCAAAGTCTTAAGTGTGGGGGATTTGATCAGCCCAAAAGTGAACAAGTTATTTGGCCTTCTTTTAGTGTGTTTATAATAATAATATATTAGAATTAGACCAATTAATATGCTAAGAGCAACACGAAGGTATGGTGGAATAAAGTGGATAAAAAGAGTTAATTAGCGTTTATTTATTGTATTTATAAATAGGTGCCACTTAATAGTTTATTCAGTGTTTCAGATATCCAAACAGGGCCAAACCAATAGGGAAATATCAAAATATTCTAGAAGATCACGTTGAGCACAAGATATCCTTGCGCCACCACGTGAGCCGCTGGCCCAGATTCGGCAAATCCCACGGCGCACGAATATTCTAGGAATATGACGTCAGCAGATAAGCTTCAGCGTAGTTTGTTGTTGCGCCGTCTCTTTGAGCCAACGACCCAAAAGAGAAATCTCGCAGCGCAGATTAATCTGAAGCAGGAGAGTATGTTTTGCACGGCTACGATTCAAGACATGAAGATATAATCGAAATATCACAGATATTTCGCTGCGCCTTCGTATTGGGCAGCTGGCGCAAGCAACGGCCCAGAGGCGATTTTCTTCCCTTGAATTGCGAAACAAGCACACTACTCAACACTATAAATAGAAGTAGTCATTCCACGCTCAGAGCACCAATTCACTGACTTCGACTAGTTTACACCAATTCTCTTTAGATTATAATAGTTCTCTGCCTAGAGCATGAGTAACTAAATAGGTAGATACTTGAGGAATGCCTCAAGGATGTGACTTGAGTTCATCATGATTCGTTGTAAAGTTCAGATGTTGATGTTGCGTTTATAAGGTATGATCAACTCTTTCAATTGTAATTGTTGAAGTTGTTTATATATATAAGTCGTAGATCATATTTTGTTAAAGTAATGAGACCTTGACATTCCTGGAGTTTGTCTCTCTCACGATTAATGAAGTAGCTCTTTAGGGTTCTGAAGAGTGGTTTACAATATCTTATTTGCATGATTAGAAGTATTAATTGATATATATGTTTGTTTATTGTTCCGATGTGACAATAATATAGATTGTCCCGACGAGCTTTGGCAAATACCTCATGAAACCAGTTTTGGATGAGTTACCTAACCTAATCTTGTACCCTCTCCATTATTTGATTGATTGTGTTTATGGTTTAAATACATTGTCTAACTTGGAAAAGTAAATGCATATTCATTGTCTAATCTTTATGATGAACGAATTATGATAGTCTATCTCTAGGGTTTTCTCTCAAGTATTGTTTTGACTCATAAAAATCGTATTAAATCGTGACAACCCTCAATTACAGAAGTTACAACCTTCGTCACAATTCTCTTAGCCTCATTACATTGAGTTCTGCGAGAGATCTGACCTTGGGTTAGCATCTATATTATATTTTAATAAATATAGTTATACTTGTAAGGCTCGAGTATAATTAAATTTGATCCGTTTGACACCTTACGACGGGTGTTCGGTCACATCCATACGAGATATACAGGCACGTCTCCCTCCCCATTTCTTAGAAAAAGAGAGAATCTCATTAAAATCCCAACACACCAGCCAAGGAACAGAAACAAACGTAGCAATGCCAAAAAGATTTTTCCACAAAACATGCCCACGATCTCTATCGGGGCTACCGTAAACGAAGATAAGCAAAACTCGAGATGAGTTACATACCTCAACAACGGTGATGGTTGATTTGACAAGTAGAAGGATGAAGGGAATGATGATGGTTAATGTGGTTGGTTCAATTTAGTTTTAATCATTCATCCAACATTACCAAAATACCAACCTAATTAGACAATGATGATTGCAAAAATCATCTAATCCATCTACTTCTTCTTTTTACCAATTAATCTAGTCTGATCAAAATTGGATTGGGATGGTTTTGATTGATCATTTTTAGGACAAAAAGAAAATTTAATTTTTTTGGGGATTTCAAAAAAAAACTCTAACTGATTTCCTCTTTAATTAGAATTTTGTTTCTAATTCTGCCTCTAATTTTGTCGTACAAAAAATTCATGATGGTCTAGAATTAGACTAGTTTTGTAAACTAAAACACATATAAATTTTTCTAATTAATTAAGAACGAGGAAAACATAATTAACATAAATAATTAACCAATAAGTATACATGGATGTTTCATACCGATCAATTTCTTTCTCTTCTCAACTCAAAAACAAAAAATAATCTCAATTCTCAAACACCACAAACAAAAACTAATCTCAATTCTCAAACATCACCAACAAAAACTAAACACATCTTAAAAAAAATAGAATACCACCATCTTAATCCCTCGTTAAACTTTTGCATTTCAATCCAAACTGCGACAACATATTTGCAGACGACCCATGCTCTTCAATTGCTTTTCTAGCAGCATCTTTCAACACACTCATCCTACGACGAATCCCTCCAACTTCTTCATCACCAAAATCCATTAATTTCGTCACGACCCTTGCAATTTCCTCTTTTTCCACAATGCCCCCATCCTCAACTTTTGGCTTCACTTTTAGTCCCACTTTTAGCCCATCATCATCACATAACATAACCGCATTCAGTCTTTGCTCAGCAAATAGTGGCCACACTATGAGTGGCACCCCATGAACCACACTCTCAAGCACTGAGTTCCAACCACAATGACACACAAACCCACCTATCGAACCATGGCTCAATACTTCAACTTGTGGAGCCCAAAAAAGGACCACCAAGCCTCGATCTTTAGTCCTATTTAAGAATCCCAATGGTAAAAAATTTAAAGGGTCTTCTTCTTTTTCTTCATTCTCAACACCAAAATCAGCCAAATTGCCAAATTTACTTGGTGGTTTGAAAACCCATAAGAAATTTTGACCACTTAGTTCTAAACCCAAAGCTAGTTGGTTTAATTGCTCATGTGAGAGGGTCCCACCACTACCAAAGGAAACATAGAGTACTGATTGTGGTGGCTTCTTGTCTAGCCACGTCAGACATTGAGGCCCATTGGTTTCACTTTGGGCTTTTCTTGAGATAATGGGCCCAATTGGGTACACCAATGGGCTTTTTGTTTTTTGTGTTGTGGCTTCATGTAAGGCTTGTATTGGGCCTGGCTCCAATTCTTTGAAGGTATTAATTAGTATGCCATCGGCTGAATGGAATCGTTTTCCTGCTTCAAGGAAACTTTGGTAGGTTTTGCTTGTTCTATCTTGAAGTGCATCCGGGAGATCAATACCATGGATAGGGATACAACCTGAATTTCTTAACAAATAATTAATTATTTGGCAAACCAATCAGTTTTCTTATTGATTAAACTCACAATTTGATTCCTGAAAAATTATCGAGATGACAACTCAATCCTTAAAAGATTGAAATGTACAATTTAATTCTTGAAAGATCAAAATAGTATACTCATTAATCATTTTTATGGACTAATATACTGTTTTAACATTTCAGGGACTAAAGAGTATACTGGTTTGATTTTTCAGTGACTAAATTATGCATTTCAATCTTTCAGGGACTGAGTTGTCAACTCAATAATGTTTCAGGGACCAAATTGTTAGTTTACTTTTTCTTTTTTTTGTTAGAACTATTTTTGAAAAAATGGTGAGGAAAGAAAATAGTTAAATGATTGATTGTAGCTAATTTCTATTTATTTTTAACAATTATTTTACTAGAGATAAAGAAGACGAGTTAAAGAAAAACAATTTGTATGTTAATTTTATAAATGTTGAAATACACAAATCCTCCTTTAGCTCTATAATTTGTTTATTTTGTAAGAAATTTCAAAATTATATAAAATGAAAAAAAAATAAATTTTCTATTGTGTGAAAAAAATTTCTTTTTTAAGTTTTTATCAAAAACTTATAATATTCACTTCCTTACTAGTGTATATTTTAATAATTATTATCTAGAAGTTTTCGTGTTTGTCAAGTGTATAGCAACAAAAAATATATAAAAAATTTGTATTTCTTTTAATTAAAACTTACAAAAAAAATTATTTTTTTTATACAAGATAAAAGGATTTTAAAATATTTCATCCCATTTTATAATTTATTTTTATTTTTCTTGTTTTTTGGCCTGACATTTTATAATTTATTTTGTACAGGAAATAAAATTATGAGAATTCTATGCATTAATTTTATCCGTTTTAAAACATTCTATAATAATTTTATTTTTGTTTCAAATTACTAAAAAAATCTCATATATATATTGCCGATCTAAATATGATTGATGATAGTTGAATTATGGAATCAATCGGTGTCTTCATTGACTTAATGAGTATTTCAGCTTATAAAAATCTTGCATTGCCCAAAAAAAACATAAAAATGTTATTTTGGTCCTCAAATTTGACACAAACGGTCTATTTTATCCTTAATATTGTTTCACATTTTAGCAAAGTTATCAAAACCGGACCGGCCATTGAACCGGTCGAAGGAGGGGTTCAAGGTTCAATGGTTCAACCGGGGTTGGACCGTTGATAAATAAATAAATTAAAAATAATAAAAAAACCTATATATGATAAAATTTTAATTCAAATATTCATAATTAGGTTACAAAATACAATTATAACATTAATATATTAATACAATTTTGATAAATTAACATGAATTAATATAGAAATAATCAATTTTCATAATGTTCAACAATATAATATCATCAAGTGACATTTTGTGATCACTTTCTCTATCAAATTTTGGTTCATAATCAACATTCTCTAATATTTGACCCATAATTATAAAAAAAGACCAAAAGAAAAGAAGAAAATAAAAAAATAAACCAGGACCGGTTCAACCGGTTTGCCTCCGATTCAGGCCGGTTTTTTGTCGGTTCAGCCCGGTTCTCTGTCTGGCCGGTTATTAAAATGACTCGGACCGGCCGGTCCGGTCCGGTTTTAATAAATCTGCATTTTAGTCAATTTTATCCTTTGCTCTTACTTTAACCAAATATTAATGATAGAACCTACGTAATTAATGACGTGTAATGTAAAATTGATAAGAAAAAAAACACAAATAAATCCTAACTCAGATTGAAAAACAAGATAAAGATTATCGTTAATTTATAAAAAAAAAAACTAGTAAAGAGATAAAATTGACCAAACTATAAAACATTAGGGACGAAATTAATAGTGGTGTACGTAAAGTTCGGGGACAAAAGGATATTTTTGCCAAAAAAAAAAAAACAGCACTAGTTAAGTAACAAAGTTTGTATGCACTGACCCGGAATTTGTATGGGTTCATGGTGATCTTTATACTCAGTAGAAACCATGGCATCAAGCTCTGAAGAATGTAAACAAAGAGAAAGCATCATGGCCGTTGAAGGAAAGAAAACATAAGAAAGGACGTCCGTCAGATTATCCTTCACAAACTCAGTCACTTCATCCACTAATGCATCAACTATCACAGCAGTAAGAGGAGGCATCCACGTGGCATCCATCAGCTTGTTCAGCTCCTCGTAAATGGACGGTAGAGATCGAGAGATCGCGAGCTCGACGAGGCGAGCAGGGTGATTATCATAAACATGATTATGATCATCATAATCATGATTATGATTATGATTATGAAGAGGATTAAGGAGAATGAAGTGGATGGGTGATGAGGGAATAAGAGAATTGAGAAGGGTATTTGTGGAATTTCCAACAGGGGAAGGAAGTGTGGGGATAATGCAAGTGAAGTGGAAGTTGTTTTTGTTGTGTAGGAGTGTGTGGGAGAACTCAATTATGGAGAGAATATGACTGTATAAAGGGACTGAAACTAATGCTATGTGGGTTTTTTTGTTATTATGAGACTCCATATCAAAATAATGTATATTATGTTAATTAATTTCCGTAGCTAAATGGGAAGAGAAGATAGGCTTTATATATATATATATAGTAGTTACATATATGCTTTTGTTGAAAGTTGCAAAGAGTTTTGTTTATGCTATTTATGAATTGAAACTTCAATCCATGAATGAAGTAATTAAAAGGAGAGGAGGTTTTGTTTTGACTCTATCACACGCGTTGTATAGATAGTTAGATACACTATTTGAGTTTTGTTTTGAGTTTATGACATAAACACAAGATCCCACATAATGAATAAACTAACAATTTAGTTTTTGAAAGATTATCGTGTTGACAATCCAGTCCCTGAAAGATTAATATAAAAAATTCAGTTTATTATTAGAGTTAGTGATAGTGTTTTAGATAGATTATTAAACAAATTTTAAGCTAATAATTAGGTGTTTGAGTTTAGTTTAAAAATTAGAAAGCTTGATAGTTTAGAACGGTAGATATCATATTTGAAATCTAAATATTTTTCTGGACTTGTGATAGAGAAGGTGGCTGTATAAAGGGACCGAAACTATTATATCAAAATGTATATTATTATATTAATTAATTTCCTTACAGGCTCAATGGAAATAGAGGTTTATATATATATGTCTGGACAAAAATACCATTTTGGTCCTCAAAATTTATACCAACAGTCAATTTTATCATCAATTTTTTTGTGGTCAATTTCATCTCTAATATTTCTAATTATGGTCAATTTTATTCTTTGTTCTTACTTTAATCAAATATTGGCTAATGACATGAAAGATAAAGCATGTAGTTAATTTATTGAAATAAATAAGTCAAAGGATAAAATTGATCATTAAAATGTGAAATACTGGGGACGGAATTAATTGCAAATAAAGACTAGGGACAAAATTGACAGTTATTGTAAAGTTTGGAGACAAAAGGGATATTTTGCCTATATGTTTATATATATTGAGATTTGTTTATGTTGTTTCGGAATTAAAACTTCTCTTGTGGCCAAAAGAAAATTAAAAAAAAAATTGAAACTTCTTTCTTTGAAACTTCAACAACTTTAAATTTTCCCCTGAATTAATGAAGTAATTAAAGTGAGAGGGAGTTTTGCTTTGGCTCTATCATGCGATGTATAAAATACAGAACATGAGTTTCGTTTCGATTTTATGGCATAAACAATGAGTAAACTAAAAATTTAGTTCTTAAAAGATTATTGAATTGACAATCCAGTCCCTAAAAATTGAAATACACAATTTAATTTTTTTTTGGCCTAAGAAATACACAATTTAGTTTATTATTAGAGTTAGTGATAGTCTGTTAGATAGATTTTTAAGCTAGAATTAGGTGTTTGAGTTTAGAATTTTTAAAAATTAGAAAGATTGATGGTTTAGAACTCTAGATATCATATTTGGAATCTAAATATTTGTCTGAACTTTTAATAAAAGTTTGAGGGATTCTGGGGTTAAAATTGTTATCTAGGCTTTTATTATGATACTAGTTTGAGTTTTCTTAGAAAGATAAACACCTTGTGAACAATTAAATTTTTAAAAACTAAATTATATATTATCTAAAACCTCCTTTTTAAAAGAATCCAAAACGACAAAAAATGTATATTAATTAATTTCCTTGCAGGCTGAATGGAAACAGAGGATAGGCTTTAATGCTTTATATATATATATATATATACTAGGAGATTGGCGTGCCCGTTATGCATGTAACATTTGAATTGATTTAAAGTTGAAGATTATATTAAATTTTTATATTGATAAAAGAGTAAGTTTGGGACCAATTTGAGAAATTATACAAATATGTAAGAATCATCTAAAATAAATAAAATATTTAGGACCAATTTGAAATTACCTCATATGGGAGAGTGAGTGGTGACATTTTTTAATTTTTAATTGTTTTTTGCATTTTTTTAATTCATTTATTTTTTTAAAGAAGTGGGGGGAGTGAGTGGGGAGAGAGAGTGGTGATTTTT
>QANZ01054418.1:0-20449 GCA_003254925.1 Chamaecrista fasciculata | reverse complement strand
AGAGCCCATCTCACCAGTTCAAGGTGAGCTACTTCTTACACTCTCAAATTCTCCTACTCTCTCATTACTCTCTTACTAACTTGAGCGTCGGAGTGCACTTCGCAGGGCCCCCCTGTGAAGCTTTTGCAGGTCTTTGTTCAAGTCTTGGCTCTTGCAGCCCTCTCCGGTGAACTAGGTAAGTGCCAGTCATTTTCCAGTTTATCAGAAGGAATAATTCATATCACTTTGTTTAAAGTTTAGTCAATTAGTAGTTAAACAGGTGATAAAGAAATTGAATTATGTTTTATCATTTTTCATAGTATATATATTACACACACGCTAAAAGGCTTATATATATGTTAATTTTTTTGACCCACACTTGTTTGTATTAGCAGACAACAGCTTAGGTGAAAATCAATCCTCATTTGGATAAGGAAAGAAATAGTTAAAATCTATCCAATTTAGCCATCTTATTTAAGGTATAACTCGCTTATTAGTTTTTTCTATTTATCGGTGTAATCGTTTAAGTGAAGACTAATTCCATTTAAATCATGAGCGAAGAGTTAAAATCCTCCCAATAACTTCGACTTCAAGATTCGAACCTAGGCCCTTCAACCTAGAATGTAAAACCCTATTACCTTCTAGCTTTACTTGTTGGTATTGAGCATATAACCTACTTATTCCCAGAGATTTCATACAATATTTAAAATAGTTAAAATCAATCCTCATTTGGATAAGGAAAGAAATAGTTAAAATCCATCCAATTTAGCCATCTTATTTAAGGTATAACTCGCTTATTACTACACTCAATTGTGTTTTTTTTTATTTTATATATATAAATTCTATACCTTATCTCCTAGCAATTTTTTTTTGTGTATAACTATGAGTTTTTTCTATTTATCAGTGTAATCGTTTAAGTGAAGACTAATTCTATTTAAATCATGAGCGAAGAGTTAAAATCCTCCCAATAACTTCGACTTCAAGATTCAAACCTAGGCCCTTCAACCTAAAATGTAATTTGCTTACCGCTACACTAAATACTTATTGATTACCTTCTAGCTTTACTTGTTGGTATATTGAGCATATAACCTACTTATTCCCAGAGAATTCATACAATATTTAAAATCAGAATATTCCTTTATATATATATATATAGTAATTATGTCATTAGTCATAACCACGTAAGAGAGGAAGGGTAATAAAAGTTGAATCCCCATAATTTTTTCTGCTTTTTCTTGGAAGGTGACCATCTTGGACTTCAAACTAGCAATGACAACAGATATATATATATATATATATAGGATGACACACACGAGAGAAGAGATTTTCCGGAATATTTCAGGTGTACTGAAGTGTATTAAGAATTATTATTATTATTTTACAAAAAGATTATATTATTCTTCGCAAAAAAATAAATAGCTATATATGTACTTCATCGATATAAAGTAGTTTAAGGTATCTTTTTTTTTTTTTGTGGAATAGTTTAAGGTATCTGATCTCTATCAATTCATCAATATGTGCATGGTGATGAATGTTTTGGTCTAATTCAAACAGAAATAATGACATGAATTGAATTTTAAAATGACAAGCAATATATACTTATTCTTCTTTCTAGAGTTTTTTTTTTCTAAGATTTTTTTTTTGGCCAACTTTCTAAGGTTATATCTTATATTTACTATACTTGAGATGACATTTTTTGAAACTAAATTACTATTTTAATCCTACAAATGGTATCAAAACATTGAAATAATTTTTTACACACGCACACACACTATGACAAAAAATTAAGCAGGGATTTATCAAAAAAATTATATATCAACTTTCACTAAAATTTAAATTTTATCAAATCCCAGATGAACAGAAATTAATTTAATTAGGCAACGAATCCACATGAGAAATATTAACCTTGAAATCCACTGCTCCCTTAAAACAATTAATACATATATTTATATATGACAAAAAATGAAACAGGGATTTAGTAACAAAATTATTAATTCTCACTAAAATTTAAATTTTATTAAACCCCATATATATGAGCACAGATAAATTTAATTAGGCAATGAATCCACATTAGGAATATTATATTACACTTGAAATTCACTGCTCCCTTAAAAAATTAACACATATAATTTATAGATAAGGTCAAAATTGTAATTGAAGTGTGAAGAGTATAATTAATGAAGTAGTAGTGGTCTATAGGAAACAAACAAGAGATATCACACACACATATATTTGTTTGTAGGCTCAGAATTTCTATATACACATATAAATTAAAAGAAATAAAGACTCCCAATTCTTGTGGAAGCAGCAAGGAAAAGGAATCGAGAAGCCAAAAGGCAAAAAAAGAAAGAAGAAGAAGAAGAAGAAGAAGCTTTTATATTATGTCTTCAAGGGGAAGAAAAAAAGTAGCTCAACGCAAATCTTCAAATTACACAGATGATGATTTCAAGGAACAAAAAGTGGAAGAAGCTGAAGAATCCTCAACCTCATCATCTCAAAATAATGAATTCCCCATGGTATTTTTTTTATAATTAATTATAAGAGAAATCAGAATAATTATATTAGCTAGGGTTGAATAATATATATAGATAGATACTTATATATTATGTATATATGTAATTTGATGAATTGTTTGCAGGTGAGAGTGGAAAGACTAGAGAGAGGATTTCAGATAAATGTGTACTCAGAAAAGAATAGCCCAGGCATGCTGGTTTCTGTGCTTGAAGCCTTTGAACAACTTGGCCTTGATGTTCTTGATGCTAGGGTTTCTTGTGAACACTCTTTTCATCTTGAAGCTGTTGGAGGATCACAATTAGTAAGATCCTATTTCATATATATTATCAAGAGTAAACATATAATTTGGTCCCTGAAAGATTGTTCATCAGATGACAACTCAGTCATGAAAGATTGAAATACACAGTTTCGTTTTTTAAAGATCCAAATCATATACGTTTTAGTCTTTTTTACAAATTAGAAAGTATACTGTTTTATTTTAACAACAAAAAAAATACATTGTTTGGATCTTTTAGGGACTAAACTGTATATTTCAATCTTTGAAAAAACCAAGTTGTTAGCTCACTAATCTTTTTGGGACTAAATTGTTAGTTTACTCTATTATCAATTAATTAATCATCATCATCCTTTTTCCTACTCTCTTATTAACTCTCATTGATCTTCCATCTACTTTTTTTTTCATTTGACTAAATTAGCACAATTCAGTCTCTAAAAGATAAGCGAGTTTACAATTCTGTCTCTGAAAAATTAAAATATACAATTTTATTCCTGAAAGAATATAACAGTATACCTTAATCTCTAAAAATTCATGAAAAAGACTAATAAATATATTGTTATGATATTTTAGTAATTAAATTATGTATATCGATCTTTCAGAGACCGAGTTGTCAGCTTAGTGATCTTTCAAAGATAGAATTATTAGTTTATATTTTTTTCTTTTTCTTTTTCCCTATATATATATTCGATAAAGGGCTCAAAACTTGGCAATTTTCCAGTTAAATTAAATAAATAAATAAATAGAAACGTATTATAGTTTTTAATAATTTTCTGGTCTAATTTGAATTAATTAATTAGTTTCATGTTAAGAAAGTAAGCAATTATTAAACTTGGCATGATATATTTGCAGAGCGAAGAGAGAATAGACACACAAGTTGTGAAGCAAACGGTGGTGCAAGCAATCAACAACGTCATCGACTAATCAAACAAAACTGTACTAATCGCATCACAATTCACAAACAGATATCATCATGTACTTCTCTTTTTTGTCTTAATTTGTTTTCCAATTGTAAAAGTTTTATAACTAGTAATTTCATATAAAATATATTTATATAGAGAAAAAAAAAGCTAAATTGCATCTTCCAAATTGGTGGTGATGATAATAAGAATGAATGGACAGAAATTGTCCACGTATGTAATGCATGTTCATATCTATATATATATTTGCAGAGAAAAATAAAAAGATTAAAGTGCATTTTTGGTCTTATATCTTTTGATTAAATTTTAATTTGGTTTCATATCTTTTTTTGTTGCACTTTTAGTTTCATGTATTTTAGTTAGGTACAGAATTGGTCTCATCTTTTTTTATTGCAGATTTGATCTCATATATTTGCAAAAAATTTCATTATTATTAGTTCAATCATGTGAAACATTTTACAAAAATATGAGATCAATTCTACAATCTGACCAAAATATATGAGACCAAATCTACAACCTGACCAAAACATATGATACAAAAAATGTAAAAAAAAAAAAAGATGCAAGACCAAATTGAGATCTGAGTAAAAAATATGAGATCAAATTGAAATATGAACAAAAAATATGAAACCAAAAAGTATATTTCAACCAAAAGAAAATAATCATAGCTGAAACCCTATATATATATATATGTAATTACATGAATGTGATTATGATTAAGCAAGCTGATTGAGAAATTCATGACATTAATTATATTTTAAGCTTCAAAAAGATTATATTATATATACTTATAAAGTATATATATATATATCTCATTATTGTGCAGAGCCTTGCTGATTACCTTTGTATTATTTTAATTTTATGGGACGTTCATTTACGGTATCACATCCAACTCTAGCTTGCTGTACTTCTAAAATGATTCACAATATATATTAATCAAAATCGGACCAGCCGTTCAACCAACTGAAGTTTAATAGTTTAATCGAAGTTAATAATTAAATAAATTAAAAATAATATATTTAATTTAATATAATAAAAATATACTAATGATCAAGTACTAAAAATATACATATAATAATTTTTTTAAATTTAAGTTTGATTGAGTAAGAAAGTAATAACTAAGAGGATAAAAGATTAAATGTTAAAGTAAAAACTATCAAGTAGCTTATTGTTTTAAGTCTAAACTTAATAAGAAAAGAAAATCTTTTAAAATAGCATCATTTTAATCTAAAAAAGTAAGAGAAAAAAAAAAAGAACAAAACACCTTGAACCCGTTTAACCCCAAAACCGTCCGGTTCAGAACGGTTTTGATCAGTTCATCCGGTTCTTGATCGGCTTGTAATCCTGCTGTTTTTTGCAAGCAAATTGGACCGGACCACTGGCCAGTTCGAATATCATACTAACAAGGACTTATCTATAATGACCATTCTTTCAACATGGCCAATAAATGCTTTGGGCAGTAATCCTTTCGTTAGCGAATCCATTATCATCAAATCAATACTAATATGCTCTATTGACACTTTGATTTTGCACCTCCTCTTTAATACATAAATATTTCAAATCCATGTGTTTTGCACCCTTTTAATACCTATCATTATTGGAGAAGAAAACAATTGGAGAAGTATCATAATAAAGTCTTAACGGTCTAGCTATACTGTCGACAATACTTAGACCTAAGATAAAGTTCCGCGACCACAATTCATGAACAGTGGCCTCAAAGCATGCCACAAATTCAACTTATATAGCGGGAATAACAATGACATTATACTTTCCACTTTTCCATTATACGACTCTTCCAACTAGTAAAAATATATGACAAATGTAGATTTTTCTTGAATTTACATAACCAGCATAATCTGAATCCGAACAGCCTACCACCTCAAGATGACAGACTTCCTATATGTGAGTAAATGATCCTTAATGCCTTGAAAATGTCTTAGAATTTTCTTTGCAACTTTCCAATGGTCTATTATAGGATTAATTTAAGGGTAAATTACACTTTGGTACCCTGTGGTTGGACCCTATTTCACTTTGGTACTCTGTGATTTGAAACCTGACATTTTGGTACCCTATGCTATTCTCCATTAACACTTTGGTACCCTTTAGGGTTATTTTGTAATTTTAACCATAACAAATTTTGCAAAAATTACATATTGACCCTAATTTCTTATAAAGTTTTCATTTTAGTCCCTAGATAATATATATCCATACACCTATTTGTAATTTTTTAAAATTTTTTGGGGTCAATATGTAATTTTTGCAAAATTTGTTATGGTTAAAATTAAAAAATAGCTCCAAAGGGTACCAAAGTGTTAATGGAAAATACCACAAGATACCAAAGTGTCAGATTTCAAACCACAGGGTACCAAAGTGTAATTTACCCTTAATTTAATATTGGCCTAACATTTCATCAACAAAATTGAAAACTGGCAGAGTATATGTTTAATTATACATTAAACTCCTAACTATAGATGCATATGGAATAGACTCTATTACCTTTCGTTCCACATCATTCTTTGGACATTTTTTTTGTCCCCTTTCTAAATTGGAACTATCCTTGCAGAGCAATTTTTCATCATAAATCTCTCAAATGCTTTATTGATGTATCCTTTTTGAGACAATCCTAACATCCCTTGTGATCTATTATGGAATATTCTTATTCCTATCACATATGATGTCATCCATATATTTCATTTCAAAATTATTAGAGAAAAATTTCTTTACATAATGTAACAAGCAAACATCATTAGCAGCAAGAAGAATATCATCAATATATAGAATCAATATAATAAACTTGCTCCACTGACCTGCATGTATATACACGGATCAACAGTGTTTTCTACAAAACCATATGACACTGTCACGCCTGACATGTGACATGCCATTCATGACTCTTTGGAAAAGAAAAAAAAATGGGAGTCGCTACCAAATTTTTAAGAAAAAACTTGGAAAACTATTTTATGAAAATGATTTTGAAAAAATGTGGATAAGGCAAAAAATGGTCTCAAACCAAAGATAGGTTCGGGAGTCACTTGAATCATGGGGAAGGTGTTAGGCACCTCACAACACCCATTCTTGAGAACGGTTACCCTAAAATAATTATGCAAAAATAAAATGACCTTAAAAATTAAATTTAATCATAAAAAAATGAAATAATAATACGATCACTACACAAAAAGAAGATAAAGATAAAATAATATAAAAGAAACAAAAATGAATATTTACAAAGATTGGATTTGACTTAGGCGAAGTCTAAGGCCTACGTACCTGGTTAGGGGATCAAAGCCCACGTAGTTCGGAAGACAAAAATTGTTATTTTTAGAAAACTTTTTTTGTTATTTTTGGAAGAAAAATTGAAATTTAATTTTAAAAATACTCATGATGAAAATCGATTTTAAAAAATTTGTTATTTTGATTTCACTCATGAAGAAATTTAAAATCTATTCCATTTTTCTCATTTTTTAAATATATTTTTTTTTTTGAGATTTTTAGAGAAAGAAACAAAAAGGAATTAAAAAAAATAAATCTATAAAAACAAATGAAAGAAGAAAAAGTATTTTTGTTGTATTTTACTTCTTTTATAAAAAAAAGAAAAAAAAAAAGAAAAGAGAGAGGAAAAGAAAAAGAAGAGAGTACGTGGAGAGGGAATTAGGAGAATCAAAACGAGGGAATTACTCTTTGATTCTTCAAAACTTCATCCACTTGCGTTTAGGTCCTCTCCCTATCATGATAGGGATCAAAACGCATTTTTGAAAAGAATTGATGGAGTAGTTTAAGCATGATTTCACCCAAGGGACTAAAATCTACCAAAAGACATAATTGATTCTGAAGAAATGGAGAACTCATTTGGGGAATGAATCACCCATTTTTCTCATAAAATCATCTATGGTTTTGACAAGATTAAGCAACAATCAAGAAAGATATGCAAAGGGAAAATAGAACCAAAAGCTTTTGCATCCCTTACCTTGTTGAGTCTTTTGTGCATGGTTGCAAATATTTAATTGCGATCCGCAACCGCAATTGCGCCCGCAATATTGCTGTTGCGGTGGTGGCCGCAACCCGCATCAGACCGCAACGATTACACCGCAACAGTCGCAACCTATATTGCAACACCCGCAACCGTAGTAAACGCAACGCAACCGCAACCGCAATTTGCAACCATGCTTCTGTGAAATAAAGCTCACCCTTCTGTGATGAAATTAGAGGAAGAAGAAGATGATAATGCTGATGTGGCGTTTTAGTAGAAATATGCACAAAGCAAGTTTTAAGTAAAAGGAAAGTGTGACTCAAACCCAAATCCTATGTAGCTTAGATGGTTTAGTGCTTGGGTGTTGAACAAATGGTGCTAGGTTCGATTCCCCTTGCCTCCTCTCTTATATTTTTGTTTCTTTTTTCTTTTTTTTTTTTGTAAAAAAACACACTCTTGGGCTTGGCCAAGTTCATTCCTTTTCTTTTTCATATGGGCATACGGACTTCCACTTTTTTTTTTTTATTATATGGGTTCAAACACTAAAAAACACTTACAAAGAAACCCCAAAAATAAAATGACTCAAAATATTTTATTTATTTACAAAAAGACCCAACAATTTTGATATTTACAAAAAAGATACAGACCAAATATGGTTTTCACAGACACAATGGTATTATTGAACTTTAGATACCATTGTCGGGAAGCTTGTTTTTGTCCATATATTGACTTATTTAATTTAGACACTAACTTTTCGTTACTCGTGGTCATAAAATATTCTAGTTGGTCCATATAAACTCCTTCTTCTAAGTCACCATTAAGAAAGACGGTCTTTACGTCCATTTGATGAAGCTCTAAATTATAATGAGCCACCCCTATCAGATTTCACAACTTTCATTTTTCTATTCTATCTCATTTATGAACACCTCTAGGACATCCACAAATTGAGATTTTTCATGCAGTAAATATAAATAACAATACCGTGAATAATCATCGATAAAGGTAATGAAATGCTTTTCACCATTCTAAGATAGAGCATCGAAAAGACCACAAATATTAGTGTGTATCAATTCAAGAAGTTCACTACTTCTTGTGGCTGAATTTTATGATGTGTGTCTAGTTTGCTTACCTTTAATGCAATCTATACACATGTCTCAATCAACAAAATCCAATTGAGGTAAGATTTCACTTTTCACTAACCTCAAACTCCTTTATTTAGATACATAACCTAACCTTTGATGCCATAAGAAAGCAGAACATTCATTATGTGTACTACGTTTGTTAACTATACTTTGTTCAAGATCAAACAAGGATTCAACAAAGTTAACATCAAGATTAAAACAATACAAGTTTTCATTTAAAATACCTAAACCATAAAAGGCATTACCTTTATATAATGAAAAAGTATTGTTTCCAATCTTAGCGTTAAAACTTACATTGTTGCTTTATCCCTCTTCTTGTCCTTCCATACATATTTTAGCTTGCTACTATTAGCTTCTTTATGAAATGTGAGATTAACATAATGCTCCTTCAAATTTCTTTAATCTTCCTTCCTTTTGAACTAATATGACCTTAATTAAAAGTTCCATTTTTCTTTAAAGGTGAACTTGGAACTTATCAAACTCAAGAGGGAGAGAGTTAATAATAAACTGTACTAAGAAGGAATCAATCACTTCCATACGCATTAATCTCAACTTTGCTACCAAGTTTACCATACTTATCACATGATCATGAATTGGGCTATAACCAATCAAATTTCTTGGTCGTTAGCTCATTCATCAAGTTAAGAAACAATTGACTTATCAATTATGTCCGAATGGGAGTGTTATTTAATTTTCAACATGAACTTCTTTGCATTGTTCGTCTTAGGCATTGATGAATTAACATTTTCTATCATCATCATTTTCATCAAGTTCAACCTCAGCCTATTAGACAGCTCCCAAACTTCATAAAGAGACTTGTTAGCTTCAGTACTAGTCTCCATAATGGCTATAAGTTTTTATCACAAACTAATGCAAGGTCTAAATCCATAACACGCAGTTGAAACTAGATCTGTTCAGACCAATTTGCATAGTTCAATCCATTCAACTTGACCAATACATGCCCATATCGAACAAATTAATGAAAATTGCAAACATTATACAAGCTCACACTTTAATGCTTTGAGAAAACATAAATGAATTCAGATAAATCATAAACTTTAATTATGTAAATATGTTCACGTTTGGGTAATCCTTAAATACATAGCTTTAACCAATATTGATGCAAACAAGATCAAACTTTAATGGATTATCAATAATACTATAGTCAACACGTATATATTATCTTTGGATATACAAAAATATTTACCAAGCATATTAATAAATCTCTTTAATGTCACTAATCATAAGCAATGATCCACCTTTGGATGATCTCCTAGCATTATAAATAATGATCTCAATTGTTCAATCTATCATTTCATATAATTTAATTGCATCACATTATTGTGAACAATTGATATACATAATTAAATATCTAAATACCTTTCAAACTAGGCCACTTTGGTGACTAACAAGCTCTCTTTTCATTTAAATATTTAACATATGTAAATTTTATTTGAGATATTAAATCTCCAATTTTATTTGTACAACTATACATATAGATTGAAAAACTATTCCAACATTTCAACACCAATATAACCTTCATGTATATATAAGAGTAACTATTTCAAAACTTTAATTCATATATCTTGATCTCAATATCATATACATGAGAACAATAAATTTAATAAGATATATGAGTTCATCCATGCATCTTTCATATAAGGTCCAAACAACAATTTCATAAGAACAATAATTCTAGCAAAATAGAGGCCTAAATCCATATTCAAATATCAACTTTACATATTCATTAATCCATGAATAATCCATTTTGGAGCCCACCAAACAAGCCACAAGCACATAATATATATATATATATACTTGGGCAAAATAGGCAACTATACATGTTCATATATCCATCAATAAAGCATTATAGTGCCCAAAAAAAAAGAAGGTAATCAACAATGTGAATGAACAAAATTCATCCACAATTATATATATATATATATATATGAATTTAAACACCAAAAGCCAAATGTGTAGGCATCAATGCATGCGCACCACTGGACCAAATACCAATAGATATATATACATACCATTACTAATCCAAGGCCAAAACCGACGTACAATATCCATCCAATATATATATATATATATATTCTATTTCCATACTATAAAAACACACGGAACTTAGGCCGAATTAACTTTTAACGTGAATAATGACATTCATTCACGACTTGATTCGAAGCAGCGGCAACAAGCACACGATTTTAGTTCGATGCACAGGATGACGATTTTCTTTGATTCACACAGTACCGAATTAATGTAAGTTTTATTTTTGGTGGGAGGCCAATAACACATATATACAACTTTAAATTATAGTATCATCATTGATTTATTTACTCTAATCACACAAAATTTCTTTAAAGATGATTATAGAAAAATCCTAATAAAATCAAATTTGAAAACTATATCCAAAACTAGGCTCTGATAACAATTGAAGATAAAACTTTAATACTCAAGAACTTAATGAGTAGAAAAAAAGATATACCTTATCTATCTATGCCTTTGAACTTTTGAAGAGAGAGTTTTTTCCCTTTTCCCTTCTTTCATTCTTGTTTTCTATGATTGAGAACACCATCAGCTTATCTACTCATGCCAAAATGCGAGGTTCCTGTTATGAAGGGAGAGGGAAAGATATTTGAAACCCTACTAGGCTCTAGTTTCTTTTAAGCCCAACCACCATCACATTGAGTCTTCCTTTAATTAGACCTAGTCCATTAGTTACATGGGCCACATAATAGATTATTATTAAATAATGAGTAAATTAGCATTCGTGTCATTGGATTATACAGGCGCTTTGCATTTGGTCCCTGGATTAACGAAATAGAAGAATTGGTCCCCGAATTATACGATCGTAAGGAAAATTGGTCCGTCCGTCAACCAGTCGTCCCAAAAAAGATGAGGTGGCACATCAACTGCCACGTCAGCACAGGTTAAACTGAACAAAAAATTGCCACTTGTGTTTTCTCACCTCAGCATTATAACTTTTTAAAAAAAAAAAAGAAAAATTCTGATTAGAGCAATTAGGACCCTGACCCATTTTTATCCTATTATTTTCAATTCCCCCTCTTTTTCATCATCTTCATTCATTTTAGTCCCAAAACCGCAAAATAAAGTTGTAAAGTGTCCCAAAACTCTTCCAAACATTCCAATTTAGTCCTTAAAAGTATTAAAACCCCTAAAACCATAAAACCTAAACCCCAAACCCCAAACATCAAACTCTAAACCCTAAAACCCTAAAATAATAAACCCCAAAACCCTAAAGCCTAAAATTCGAAACCCCAAAACCTTAAAACCCTAAAACCCTAAACCCTAAAAAAATCTAATTTGAGCAATTAGGTCCCTCACCTATAATTATCCCATTATTCTCAGTTCCCCCTCTTTTCATCATCTTTATTCGTTTTAGTCCCAAATCTTCAAACTAAAATTGTACAGTGTCCCAAAACTCTTTCAAACATTCCAATTTAGTCCTTAAAAATATTAAAAACCCTAAAACCATAAACCCCTAAACCCTAAAATCCTAAAACCCTAAACACTAAACCCCTAAAAAAACCACTCTCTTGCAATTTGGTCCCTAGGTCCTCAAATTTATTAAATCAGAATAAAAAAAAAACATTTTGGTCCCTAAACCCTAATTTCGTCATCATCATCATCATCATCATCATCATCATCATCATCATCATCATCATCATCATCATCATCATCATCATCATCATCATCATCATCATCATCATCATCACCACCACCACCTTCATCATATTCATCATCTTCACAATTAACCATCATCCATCTCAGATCTTCATCATCATTGTCATCTTCTTCTTCCACAAACCTCACAGAACCCCCAATCGAAAACATCATCATCATCATTTCTGAAAGGAACAACCTCCAAGAAAGCACGTAGGTCACGCCGCCTCCGATTTCGCAATTAACCATCATCCATCTCAGATCTTCATCATCATCGTCATCTTCTTCTTCCACAAACCTCACAAAACCCCCAATCGCAAACATCATCATCATCATCATTTCTGAAAGGAACAACCTCCAAGAAAGCTTGTAGGTCACGCCGCCTCCAATTTCGCTGTATCCAAATAGAACCCTAGCACGACATCGAATCCTCCTATTTCTCAAATCTCTAACACGAAATCAGTATCGCTTAATCGAATCGAATCCTAGCACGACATCCATGAGGATGGCGATTTTAGTATCACTTAATCGAGAGCGAAATCGTAACCCACTTCGATGATTCAGTTGAGGAAGACGAAATCGACGCCCGATCCTATTTTGGAAGATTCTAAATCGACGAATTTTATGGTGGTTCACAGTGATGCTGTTCGTCGGCGATGAAGGCGATGATGACTTAAGGCAATGAAGATGATGATGATGTTGGAAGATTCTGGAAATGGGAAGATGAAGATGAAGATGAAGATGAAAATTAGAAACAAAAATTTTAATCTGAAAAGATGAAGATTAGAAACAAATAATCTAGTATGAGAAGAGAAGATGAAGATGAAGATTAAAAAAAATTAAGTTTTAGAGTTTAGGGGTTTGGGGTTTGGAGTTTAGGGTTTAGGGTTTTAGGGTTTAGGGTTTTGGGGTTTAAGGTTTTAGGGTTTAGGGTTTATAATATTTTTTACTGAATTAATAAAATTAAAGTGAGGGACCAGTTTGCCTAGTCACGATTTTTTTTTAAATTATACTGTTGATGTGACGCAAATTACACAGGTGGCACACATTTTTTTCAGTTTAACCGGTGCTGACGTGGCAGTTAACTTGTCACGTCAGCACTTAATGTGCCACCTCTGCTAACTAACGGCCACCTCAGCTTTTTTTGTGACGGATGGCTGTCGGAGAGACCAATTTGCCTAACGATCGTATAATACGGGGACCAATTCTTCTATTTCGTTAATCCACGGACCAAATGCAAAGCGCTTGTATAATCCAGGGACACAAATGCTAGTTTATTTATAAAATAATCTAACACTACGGACATTTAAACTATGGTGAAAAATTGTTTTTTTTGTCTACAAACTTTATATTAACTTTATTTAATTTTGTTTCCAATTTTTTTTGTTATCAATTTCATTCTCAATATTTCACATTTCAGTCAATTTTATTTTTTGACTACTTTCAACAAATCATGTTTTTCAATCTAAGTTCGGAGAGTTTCTTTTTCTATTAATATTCAATTACATGTCATTAACTACATAGAATCTATTGTTAATATTTGACTGAAGTAAGAACAAATGATAAAATCAATCAAAATATAAAACTTGAGGGATAAAATTGATAATAAAAAATATTAGATACAACATTGAAAATTGATATAAAATTTAAGAACAAAAAAAGTACTTTTGCCCTTTTAATTTTTGAATTAAGGTGAAGTTAGCTATAAAATTGACATATAAAATGTAATATAATTAATACCCATATACTATGATCTGTATGTGGTGTTGTAGATTGCCTATTAAATATTAATATCTATATTTTATATTTTACGTCATATTTTGGTAAAGTACTATGATCATGGGTAGAGTATGGGTAGAATATTATGATTGGGTAGAGTATGGGTAGAATACTATGATTTTCGAACCCGAACACGGATATGAGCAGTTATCAAAATCAATCCTTGTATCTGCTAAATAATCTAATCCTCATACTCGAACTTGGACTCGGAGAAATTATAAAATAAATAAATTTTTATCAATATAAAACTTTTTTAATGAACTTTTTGCATTTATATATACTAAAAATGAAAAAAAAAATCATAAATAGGAATGCTTTATTGAAATATTTCAATACTTATGAAATATTTAATATTTTCTCAACAATCAGTGTTAAACTATTATATTTTTTATATATAAAAATAAATATTTATTATTATTGGTAAGGTATGGTTAAGGTACAAGTAAGGTATCACTATACCCGGACCCTGACTCATTAAGGTTGAGTCTGGGCTCATAGGGTAAAATTTCAAGTTTCCATTGGATCTAAGTATTTTGATATTCATCCGTGACATATCCTCAACATAATTTGTAGAGAGAAGTCACTCATCCACTATATAATTTTCTTTTTAGTCATATTCTTAGGTTAGAATAGTATAAATAGACTGTGTTTTAATCAAACTCAAGACCACACCCATTGAGAATCCAGTCAAATCAGTTGAGGGATCTAATTTGACTAAACCAAATGGAGCCAAATTTATAATCCCCTCTTAGCTATATTCCTAGGATAAATACTCTAATTTTTTTTTTCTCTCATTCGCTAATGTTTTTTCTCTTTGCAAAACAAAGTTAATTTAAATAAAGAAAGTTCTTCACAAATTAAATGTAATGCTCAAAATCATTATCTTATTTTGCAATCATTTTTGGCAAAGTCTCCTAAGGGGGCCAATAACCCACTTCCAATTCTTCATAATTCTGGTATTTAAAAAAAAATTCTTCATAATTTTATTCACTCATCTGTCTTTTATAATTAGTTTTTCTTTAAACAACTTTACAAGCATTTGGCTCTTATTTTGATTAAGAGAATAGAAAGATACCAAAATAAATTCATCTTTTTATTGGTCAAAACGAAATAAATCCATTAAATATACAGCAAGTGAGGAAGTTGGAGCTCATGGGCGTGATTCTTAATAAAGGGCCCAAAAAATTGATCCGAGCCTTCTAGTTCATGAGTGGGCCTGAAGTTTATTCATGTCATAAATGGAATTATTTTAAAATTGCTTCAAAGATTTGAGTTTCAGCATTGTTCTTAGCCAAAGGAAAATACTTTTGGGCTTCCGAGAGAGTTGAATTGGACTTTACATAATTTTCCTAGTTAATTGTTTTTGAAAAAAACAACATAGTTATGGCGGGACAGAAAATTGCCTAATGTTACTATTAATAATTTAATATATATATAATTGATTAAAAAAAATTGTGGCTTGAAAATTCTCCTAGATATTGTTTTTAATGAAAACATATTGAAACAAATGAAATATTTAGGATTGATTTGAAACCTATCCCATATATGTGGGATTAATTTGAGATTTTGCCAAAAAACTCTGATACCAACATTTAGCCTTTTTTTAATGCGTGAAATATCATAGAAATAGAATAGTGAGGCAGCATGTTATTAATTATTAAAAGTACATGTAAAATACCGATAAGTGTTTAGTACAGTAATAAATGATTTGCACCTCAAATTGATGGATCTAGGTTCGTACCGTGAAGTCATTGTTATGAGGACTTTAATTACACAAATAGGTGGAGGAAAGACATGGTAATGCTAAAAAAAATATATATGTAACATGAGAGCGTACACATATTATTAACGGGTGTGCTTTGCATGCCCTAATAAGCATGTAAAGATTAATGTAAATTTAATAATTATTATAATTTTGAAATAAAAAGTTATTTTTATTATATTTTATAGTAAAATTTAATTATTATAATTTTTATTTTATTTTAATTGTAATTTTTTGAAGTTAAAGTTGTGGGAAATTAATTATGTCATCTACTACTTTCTTTCTCTCATTATATGTCCATGTCTTTCTTTTCTTTTTTAATAGTTTTTAATTAAATTATTTTTGACCGACTATAAAGCCCCCAGACATATAATATAGTATAGATATGATAAAAGTATTTTTAATACCAAAAAAAAATAGTCAGTTTTTGTTGTACCCTTCAATTTTTTTTTGAGTCAATTGTATTCTCAAAGTAGAATTACAATTGACACAATTTTTTTTAAAAGTACAGTTGACTAAAAAAATCATCTTTGATGGTGCAATTGCAATTGAGTCCAAATGAAATTGCATCAATAAGTTGCAATAACATTATTAATAAAAATTAACTCTCCTGCCACAATTTTTTTGTTTTCTGAGTACAAAATACATGATCATGTTTCTTATTTTTTTTTTAAAGCTTAAAAGACAACATTTTATCTTTGTTTTAAAAAATTGTTGTAAAAACTCAAGTCATTCAACAAGTTTTTGAATTTTTCGCTTTAAAACATCAAAAGCAACTTTCTAAGAACGGAAATGGGTGTAAGGCTTCTTTTAACTTGTTTGCTCTTTAAACAAAACATTCTTTCCTCTTGGGGTAAAATTTAAAACTCTTCTTTGCCTTTGTTCTATTCATTAAAAGATTTTGGGAAATTATATTAATTGCTAAAAGAATCAAAATTTTGCTACCTAAACCTTTCTCTCTTTTTCAAGGGCCTTTTCTTAAATGTAGAAATGCTCACGATATGTTTGTTGTAGCTCACGAATTGAAGTTATGCACTCTTTGCATCTTAATTTCCAAAGACAAAGGAGGTGGTATGATGATTATCAAATATGTCAATAAAGCCTTCCACACTATCTCTTAGAATTTTATTCTCCATATGTTATCTCATTTTAGTTTTCCTATCAAGTAGATTAATCACTTCTCTTCTCTTTTCGTTTCCTTTGCTTATTGTCCTATTATAATTTGACAAAAAACATCTTATTTTAAACCTTCTTGTGACATAGGTCAAGGAGATCCTATTTTCCCATATCTCTCCATTTTAGCCATATGGAATACTTAACACATCTTATTCTTTTTGAGATTTCTAAAAACTGATGATTTGCTTTTAAACTTCATAACTATGATTTCTCCATTTCCCACCTTCTCTTTTTGATGATGATATTCTTATTTTGGTCAAAGCTACTAAAAGAAATTGTGAAACAATTAATAGGTACTTACAAAAATTTAGCTCCATGTCCAATCTTCAGTGTAATCTAGATAAGTCGAAGATATGATTTTCTAATATTGTCCATCCTACCACTAAAGGCTTTATTTCTAACTCATTGTCCATAAAATATATAGTCCAACTCCATTGGTCAGGCTTCCCATAAGTCTTCATAAAAAGATTGATACTAGAAACTTTCTTTGAGGTCATAATTCTAATATGAAGAAAATGCACCATATTAGCTACGACAAAATTGCCAAACCTAATATTGCTGGTGGTCTTGGTATTAGGAAAGCTAGTTTGGTTAATGCTAGTTTCATGGCTAAAATTAAGTGGAACCTTCTTACTGGCTATAATAATAGGCAAAACACCCTTTCGTGCCCCTAACGTTTGCAGTGATTTTCAGTTATGCCCTTAACGTTTCATTTTGTTCAGACATGCCCTCAATGTGCAACCAACGTTTCAATTATGCCCTCAATTTTGACTCAATGCACATGTGGAAATTTTTTTTGCTTATGTGTCATTTTTTTTGTCTGACTTGATTACGTGGCATCATGACTAGGCATTTTTTTTTTTAAATAACTGCTGGACCAAAACGCAAGTTTCACAAAACTGGAAGGACCAAAAAGGCAGCTTTAGCGAAGAGGTCATCTTCAACCTCTCGCTACCTGACCTGTTGCCCAAAACGGAGTTGCCGCTCAACCCGCCGGATTCGGCGTTTTTCTGTCGTCGTTTCCGGCAAGCAAACAACAGAATGAATCGTTTCTTTAAGACGAGAAGATCTGGAAAATCAGATTGGCCAAAATGCTTCCGGAATTGATGAATCGAAANTTTATGGTTTAGGAATTTGAGTTTTGGGGTTCAAGGTTTAAGGGTTTTTAATATTTTTAAGGACTAAATCAGAATGTTTGAAAGAGTTTTAGGACACTTTACAATTTTATTTTGAGGATTTGGGACTAAAATGAATGAAAATAATAAAAATAGGGGGAATTGAGAATAATGGGATAAGAATGAGTGAGATACCTAATTACTCAAATTAGATTTTTTTAGAGTTTAGGGTTTAGGTTTTAAGGTTTAGGATTTTAAGGTTTATAGTTTTAGGGTTTAGAGTTTGGAGTTTAGGGTTTTTAATACTTTTAAGGACTAAATTGGAATGTCTAAAAGAGTTTTAGGACACTTTACAATTTTATTTTGAGGATTTGAGACTAAAATGAATGAAGATGATGAAAAAGAAGGGGAATTGAAAATAATGGGGTTTAGGGTTTAGGTTTAGGGTTTTAATATTTTTAAGGACTAAATTGAAATGTTTAGAAGAGTATTGGGACACTTCAAAGATTTGGCTTTTTATAATACCCTTAATTATACCTCTTCATTTCTCAAAGATACTTTCTTATTTTTTTTCCTAAAAGATACCTCTGTTGTCCCTAAAATATACCTCTTGGTTCATTAAAAGAGAGTTACCACCAATATTTTGCTTCCTAAAATACCCTTAAACATACCTCTTTATGACTCAAAGATACATTTTTATATTTTTCCTAAAAGATACCTCTTTTGTCCCTAAAATATACCTCTTGGTTCATTAAAAGAGAGTTGTCACCAATATTTTGCTTCTTAAAATACCCTTAAACATACCTCTTTATGACTCAAAGATACCCTTTTATATTTTTCCTAGAAGATACCTCTTTTGTTCCTAAAATATACCTCTTGGTTCATTAAAAGAGAGTTGCCACCAATATTTTGCTTCCTAAAATCTCTACTACTTAAAAGTATGAGTTGGTGTCAACTTTTTTTTTCCTAAAATACCTTCATTTTTTATCTTCATGTCTTTTCATTTAAAAATACATCTCTTAAGTGGTGTCTCTTAATTATTAACCTTCATTTTTAATCATGTCTTTTCATATAAAAAAAATACATCTTTGAAGTGGTGACTCTTAATCCAAACCAACTCTTAATCATGTCTTTTGATCAATTATAAATAGTAATCCAAACCATACACAAAGTGACATCATAGCTCTTGCGTCCATGGCATATTTATGTTTTAGACAAATCACAATTTTTTTAATTTGTCATATACATCCTGAGGGATCCGCCTTAGATCATTGTTGAACTTGACAAGTAAGGGTGTTCACGGGCTAGGTTGGGTTGTGTTTAGGGCGGGTTGGTTCGGGCTCACTAATTTATTTGGCGGATTGGGTTGGGTTGGATTAAAAAAAATAATTGAGTCAACCCAAACCAAACCGTGACGAGTTGGTTTGGGTTGGGTTGGCGGGTTGGCTCATACTAATTTTTTTATTTTTTATATATTTATTTTATAAAAAATTTGGTCCCTCTTAAATGCTCTGTTCATGCCTAAACACATTTTTTGGATCAACCTTAGTCTTTATCTTCACCAACTTACTAAAATTATCCTTGAAATACATATTCCCCCACGCATTCGCTTGAATATAACTCGTGCTATTCTTCTTATTCACACCCAAATCAAGATCTCTATAATTCACAAAAGCCTCTCTCGGAAATTTAGAAATTATGAAGCTTCCTTATCCAATCCACATACTTCTCTTGATTCAAATATTGAATCATGTATAATGTTCCATTTCTATGAGGAAAAGAAATCTCTGATTCAGAAAGTCTATCCAATCACCCATCGTCAGATTGCTTTTGAAGGTCAGGGAAATCCAAATTCGCTACTAGGTGAGATTGATGAGAATGTGAGTAGGAGAAGTATTTACAATTAATCCAAGGGGTCCATATTATTTTTCATTAATCCAATGCTCTATAATTGTTTCAATATAGAGAAATTCATGAAATTTAATTTTAGAGGATCACCTTCATCAATGCAACAAACCTTTTAATTGGGTCTAATTGAGTTTAATTTTATCTAAATATGAGATTTGCTCTATTTTTCTTTTTGGCCTGATTGCTCTATTCTTTTTAATGTGACCCTAGTTACAAATACATTTAT
>QANZ01054389.1:77304-90488 GCA_003254925.1 Chamaecrista fasciculata | reverse complement strand
GGATTATCAAATATCAGGTGAATACGGATATTACTTTAACTAGTTGATATTCATCTGAAATGAATGAATAGTTAGGATATCTGGTATTTAATATCATATAATATAAATATATGAATACTGGATAGAGTATAAAAATATTGAATATGATAAACAAATACGAATACAGACAGTGATAAAAATAACCGCGTGTTTTACCCGTTGACATCCCTAAATATATGCATACATTTTTAGAATTCAATAATATTGATTAATTTTGATACCAACTCAAGTTTAAGATTATACTAAATATTAATAAAAAATCACATGTAGTAATAATATTCTTATATCCTACCGAAGATGAAGAAAAGAACACCCATGACCCATCTCATATATAGATGTCGATAGTGTGAGTTTCATATTTGTCAATAAATGTTTTAAGACGAATACTCAACTAATTATAATTATTTATTTCAAGGATGAAATTTTATATTTTTTAAAAAATTAAATTGATAAACATATCAAATTTTAGAAACTAAATTATTAATTAATTATAATAAAAAATATTATTAACACAACAACTGAAGGCGCGAATTAATTAGTTAGATGCTAATTCAACTTAATTTTTTGATTTATCTAATTCAACTTAATTAAAACTATTGAATTTGAGACTTGGAAATGTGATCGGAGTAAAAAGTTAATGATTTTATGATTTCATCTACTTCAAATAAGATTAATCTTCTTTTATACTATAAAAATAAATAGAGAAGAAACACTCTTAGATCATAAAAAAGTCACACAAATTATTTTATTTGTGGAAAAGCCCGTGCTGTTTTGATTCTTTAAGTCCACAAAACATTCGAAATATCAAATTCATTAACTTATGATATTATATAAAAAAAATGGCCTAATATCATATATTTTCTCTATCTGTATTTTCGGTTGTCATTTTTTTAGTGCTATATACTGTGATATAAGATGACTAATTTGAATTGGAGGAGTCAAAACATCGTAGAGCGCCTTTGATTCTACTAATGGTCGTGCATTTACTATAATAATGATAATAACATCAACAATAATACTAATTTGTTCTTTAATTAGAGTGGAAAAGATAAATTAAAATACTAATTGAGACGGAGAGAGACGCACGCATGTCGTAAACTGCAAAAACACGTCAAAACAATATCTCCGAGATCTGAGAAAGAAACATTTGGTGAAGTTAACATTTACGCTGAAACATTTATTCAATTATTGATTTATTTGTAAGCGTTAGTTGCTGATCAAATAAGCACCCAATTTCAATTATGCTCTCAATTTCAATTTTGACTCTGTCAATTTTTGTTATTTGTGTGTTACTTTTTTTATTCTGAATTGAATATATGACAAGATGACTGAATAAATTAAACATTCCTAATTTATTTTTTATCCACCATGGCATTTCCTACGTGGTATAAGGCTTGCGAAGATGAAGATGAAGATGTCAAAAAAACTTTAGGGTAGTAATTTTTTGGTTTAGAGAATGTAAATCAACGTAGGAAATGCCATGGTGGATAAAAAATAAATTAGAGATGTTTTATTTATCCAGTCATCTTGCCACATATTCAATTCAGAACAAAAAAGTGATACACAAGTAAAATTGGGGGCATAATTGAAACTAACGTTTCACATTGGGGGCACAACTAATACAAATGAATCGTTAGGGGCATAACTGAAAATCACCGCAAACGTTAGGGGCACGAATGGGTCTTTTACCTTTTTTTTTTAAAGAGAAAAACCTATTGGAGCCCCTAACCTTTGGGGTTAGTTTTAATTATGCTCCAAATGTTTATTTTGAGTCAGTTATACTTATGACCCTAACGTTTTACATTGTTATCAATTATACTTTAACATATAACTCCGTTAATTAGATTGACAGAAAAAACTGATGTGTCAGTTGACTGGGCTAATGGTTGTTGTCATTGAACTCAGGAGGTCAAAAAACCTTGGGTTATGAGTTTTTGTAGTCGTCGGAGTCACCATGTATCTCGGTGAAAAGTTCGCCAGAGAAGACGAACCTCGTCGAAAAAGTTTACTGAAAAGATTTTTTGACCTTCTGAGTTCAATGACGATCTTCATTAGCCTAGTCAGTTAATACATTAGTGTTTTTCGTCAATCTAATTAACATAACTAGAGGTTAGAGTATAATTGAAACAATGTGAAACGTTGAAGGGTATAACTGACACAAAACAAATGTTGAGGGCATAATTGAAACTGACCCTAAACGTTAGGGACACCAACGGGTCTTTTGCTTTTATTTTTATTTTTTAAAAAATCGGGATGTTTATAAAATTGAACAAGTTCGTTATTAGACTGAAAAATAATAATATATAGCGTTAAGAAAACATGAATCACATTGTTTATTATGCCTCACAATCTGCTAGCCTTTTCAACTGTCGAGCTATGTGTGTTGTTAGGTGTTCGAGTGTTGGTTGGTGTGGGAGATTTTTTGTTTATGTTTTTTTTTTGGGAAGTCAAAAGGGGTTGGCTAAATGGAATTAGGTGAAGAGAAACCATAAATAAGCTTCCAACACAAGTAGGTCCCATTGTGAACTTACTAGGGGCCCAAGCCCATTCCTAACTGCGCCTCAATGTGGGCTTTTATTACATTATGGTCCAAAACAAATTTACGATCATATTAATTATCAAAAGCACTTAGATAAATTGTTTTATTAGCAGACTTTTCATAAAATGATGATATTTATAATTATTTAAAAATTAATATAATACTGAATTGACAAAAAAAAAAGTTAAATTTGTTTACTAGAGATGTGATTATTATTAGGTGATTAGAACATAAAATATGGAACTAAACTTGAATTAATGTAGTTGACAAGAGGCTGCAAGGGATATTCATTTTTCTAAAAAAGTTTTATTTATGATTGGCTTTAGCATAGTTGACGAAAAGTAAGTTAAATATATAGTTGATTATGATATAACGTGTTAAATCGAAAAATAGAAAATGTTAAATTGAAGAAAAACAGGGGAAGCAAACAGAATATATCCTATTAACTTTGGCCAAAAAAAGAAAAAAGAATATATCCTATATTCCTATTAACTAATAAGTACAAACATGCAACATGGATCCACCATGTTATTTCTTCAGGTTCATTCGTCAAACTATGAATAGATGACACCTCAAACATTCAATTGTGCAGGAAATTGAGTAACACTCAGAAAATTCATATGCTTGCTCCACTAGGAGGGCCTTATTTCTTGGAGTAAACTATTATTTTTGTTCCTAAATTATATACACATTGTTAGTTTAGTCCTTAAACCTTTGAAATAATTGATTTGATACTAAAAATTTCATAACTCGTAATAAACTAATATTTTATGAATACTTTACTACTGTACAATTTAATCCTTATAGAGACTAAATTGTAACGAGTTATGAATTTTTAGAGACTAGATTAATCATTTCAAAGATTCAAGGATTGAACTAACATGTGTACCAAAAAAACAAAAAGGATTGAACTAAAATGGACTATATAATCTAAGAACTAAATTCAATATTCTTTTCTTATAATGGATGTGGTTCTGATATTCTTCCTAGCAACATGAATAAAGTTCCCGAAATAATCTTTGTGGTTCTCCTTTTTCGTGGTCCCATACCCATTATTAATATTATACTTACTATTCTTGGCATCATCATCACCACCATCTTTTGCTCTGCGTTTTTGTCTCTCACGTTCTATGAACTCAGTGAAGGTGTCGTTCGTGTCTTTCTTACCATTTTGCTCTGTCTTCTCTGCCTTTGCTTTCCCATTCTGATGATGATCTGCAATATTGGGAATAATGATGGGAGTTGAGTAATCAAACTTGATAGGAATGGATTCTGCTTCTTCTGAATGAACCTTGAGATGTTGAGGCTTTGTGGGTTTGGTTTGCATAAGAGTTTTGGTATTTGGAGAATTTGAAGCAATTGGCATAGTTTTAGAGTACTCTTGCTGATGATTTTGTGAGGTGGGAGTGGTAATAATGGATACAAGAGCAGAACAGTTTGCTAGTGCTTCACGGATTTTTTTGCATATGAATGAGATGGAGCTATTATTATTATTATTCTTCCTTTCCATAAGCTCACAGCTCTAATTTAATGAGTATTAAGGGGTTAGGATTGTTTATATAGTGCTTAATCATCTAGGTGTGAAACGGATAGATCATAGGTAGACAAGAAAAATGCAAAACATCTTTTTCAAGTGTGTTAATTCCTCATTTGTGATTGAACAAATAATATGATTCCCCGAGTGCCCACCAGTTAAGATGGAGTTTTCTTGTAATTAATTAAGTAACTAATTACAGCACGAGGGTTATTATCATTTTTCAACGGAGCCCAATTGGGTGGCATCAGATTCAGTAGGTTTTGTAGAACTTGAGAAATTTAAACAAATCAATACCTCACCACTTCTAGGAATAATCTACAGTAAGGAAAAGTGATCTTGCCTTGGTCATAAGTGAAAATAAGAATATAATAACTTTTTTGGTGGAAAACACTACATAATTGGTGTTATGAATACAAAAAGCATCTTTGTCCGCATATTATTACATAATACTAATGTTTTGTTGGTAGGTTGAATCAGTGTTATCATTACTGAGTAGTACAAAGACTCGAACAAGTGTTCGGTTCATAATCTAATCAATTGAATCATTAGTTGAATCGATTCAATAAAAAAAAATTGGACCAGCGGTTAGTTTAATGGTTCTGAACAGTTAAATTCAATCTAAATGTTAATTTGATTTTATAAGTCTTATCAACTCATTTTATCGTCTGGTTCATGATTACTCAGGTGTGACAACACCATTTGAACCGTGCGGTTCAAACAACATTGGGTTGAATCCATTCTCATTGCTAGCACAACCAGAAATTTCTAAAATTTTGGTAGGTAAAACTTTTGCGCAGTTTGAAGTGAGAGTAGAAAAAGATTCTTCATTTACTTTGGTATGTGATAAATAATGCAAAAAACTGCTGATGATCTTTTAAAAATAATTTGTTCATAATCTCAAGTTACCTAAGAATCCCGTTTTCAAATATGCATTACAGTTTGCATTAATATATGAATTCATAAGAGACATTTTGAGCTTATGGCCAATGACTCAATTATCAGTACATTGGGGCCAATTTCACATTGTATGATACCTAGGGCAAAATTTAAGAATAATTCTGTCCTTATTGAATTACTCCCATTTTTTTTTTGTTTTCTATAGCTATCTTTCAAAGGAGATAATCCTATTCGAGGTACTGTCGGGCACTAAATATGGACACCTCTTCTAGCGGGGATTCGAATCTGATTCATCACGTTGTGGGAGACTAACCCCCGTTGGTCCCATTTTTATAACAATACATAATTAAAAAAAGTTAACTAGAATTTTATAAAATTATCTAACTATTAGATTATGCGAACACCTTCAAGGAAGACGGTATTGAAGTATTTACAAATATCTCTTTTGTAGAATCTAAAATTTATTTAAGAATTTAAGAATAAATATATGTGTTCCCATTTTGATTGAATTCCTTTAGTCTATACTATATGATTTTTTCTCCCATAATGTAACTTTGACATATAACTTTTTTTTTTTTGAACTGAATAAACATATAACTTTGAATTGCCTTGCTAGGGATATATTTTTGAGGCGTATGATTGGAAAAATCAATTTTCTTGTCCACGTTTATATTCCCTTCCCACACCTTTGCACCGCAAAACAACCTCTCTCACAAAAGAAGAGAATATATTCCAAACTAGTGTAGGAAATTAATGAAATTAAACTGATCGAGGCTCTTCTAATCTAACTAGTAAAACTGTATTGTGCATCATGGTATTGAATCCTTTTGAGCAGACAAAACAAGATTTGAACTTAATTAGCAGCCTCAACATCTTCTTACAATACTAGCTTAGCTTGGCATAATATTTTATAACTAGCTTGTAAGGACTATGTATATGTATATATATATATATTTTTGCAAAGTAAGAGTTATTTGATATATCATGCATAATAATCTAACATCATTATGCTTAGGTACTGGCGCCACCTTCACCATTACGTGTATGTTGTGATGCGTATAAGAATAACAAATAGATAAAAGAAAATTGCTCTCACGCCACGTACGTACCTAGCTAGCTAACTGCATAAATAGGAAAGAATAATCGCACAATGGAGCCATTGCTATATTTGTGGACGGTCGACACAAGCATAGACATCATCACCTTTCACAAAAACACTCATTTCCTATATATATGAATATATATGTATAAATCAGTCAGCGTCACACAAGAATCTTGTTCTTGATTACTTTATTTTAGGACTTACATGTTCTCTATTAATCTGGTAGCAGAAGGGAAAGTCAAGGCTGTATGATTTGCCGCTGACTTTCAAACAGCTACGACAGGTTTTATTATATAAATGAGGTTATGAATTTATTTATCGGCTAAAGATAAAAATGAATCCATTTACGTGTCAGATTTCTCGTCCTCTTTCTCTTCATCGATTTATTAATTTCCTTGTTCTGTTCTGAAACATCTTGGTTTGAGCCGAGTATACTCTAGTCCTTCATTAAATGAAAAATAATGCTAATGCCCCAATATAGTGGTGTCAGTAAGACATGGATCAAACCAAGATCAGACAACATGTCTAGAAAAAGAAAATCCACAAAATCTCCAAAGGAACCATGCAAAATTATTGTCCGGCAAATTTACAGTTAAATTGTTATACTGTCTACTTTAGACCTTAGGAATTGTTTGCAGCTTCGGTCACAAGCTTATTTCCAGAACTTGAACTTTTCTTCAAGCTATATTTCAATTGGAGACAGATCGCTTAAAAAAAAAAACCGCAAGTGGAATGGCGAAAAACTTGGAAAGTTTTTGTGGAATCAGTCATTTAATTGCATTGCAAAATTCTATACGATGCTACACTATACAGTAGTTCTTGCCAGCATTTTATCATGCAAAAAATACGACTGCAAGGGTTGATCTACCAAACATCCACCATCTAGTACCTTGGAGATCATATCCAAGCACTATCCTATGATGGGTTTAACAATTCTTCACATATACTGTGGCCTTCATCTTTGAAAGAATGCTCAAGCAAGCCTTAACACTGCCACTGCTAGCAATGCTGCACTTCTGAAGTAAATATCTCGTATGTTCTTATCTAGCTTCCGAATGATCTCTTCATCTTTTAGACCCAATGATTCTTTCAAACCCAATTTTCCTGCATTCTTGTTGATCCCAACAATTGTGTCCCTTAGCTTATTGACCGACCACGAAAGCCATACCAGCCCAAATCCAAAACCAGCGCTGAAGAACTTGTATGCACAGAAGGGTGCTCTTCCACAAGTGACCTTCCAGACGACAGAGAACAAGACTGCCAAGCCAGTCCCAACCATGCCTGCAGAAAATTGAGTCAAGAGTTCAGGAAGTTCAGGACCAGATTTCTTCAGTGAATGAATGACCGTTTTCCGCCGTTGCTTTGTCTCAACCATTAAGGATAGAAGGCTCTCGCATGCATGCAGATAATTCTTTTTGTAAAGATCCCTCTCCCTCCCAACTTTCTTCTTCTTCTTTTGTGATGGCTTGACCTTGACTTTCTCAGGACTGCTAGGCAATAGGCAAGTGGCAAGGCATTAGTTATATACATAGATACATACATATGCCAGAGTGCATGGTATACTCGGTAGATGAGACTTTAAATTATGTGGGAATGATGCAACTAAAATATATGTAAGCAAAAACATGTAGTCGGTCTAATGAACATGATACCTCAAAATTTTTGCATTAAAAGATTATCTATGCCCATCTATTGTGGATATTAAAATAAATTCAATATCATCAACTTTATTTCATAAATCCTTTAACCTGATCATTTCTCTTTTGGAAAGAAGGATGTTGGAGGCTTGGATTGTAGTAGATGAGTGGTTCTCTTTTTCTTTTCGTTAACTTTCATAAATCAGTACGCCATATATGTTAGCCTTCCTCTACTTTGTCAGATTCTTTCATAATATACCATCACCAGAGGTCATTCAAAACGTTTTACTCTGTGTACATTAGTTTGGCATTGTAAATTAAACGAACTTTAAAGTTTAAACGAATGGGATAACACTCAGCCAGTTAAATGCAAAATTTTAAGGGTATGCTTGGATTGAGAATTAAGGACGGGAAGGGGAGGGAGGGGGAGAGGATTGAAATATACCCCCCTTGTTTGGGGAATTGTAAATTGGAGAGGAAGATAACGAGAGATTAACTTTTAATCTCTCATTATTTTCTCTCTTCACAAATTCCAAATATCCCAATTTGAGGTATTTTGGGAGAGCCACCAACATCCAAACAAGGGGAGAACATATAGAAGGTTAACCCCTCCCCTCCTAATTGCTAAACATACCCTTACGGAAGAATGAGAAATATAAATCTCCGTGACGGGCGTGCAGACAATGTCTATCATTATAGCACATCCCAAAGTCAGGAAGCAGGTCAATTGTCATGGAGGGCTTATATAGTTATATTGCATACCTCTTCAAAGGAGCAGTCAATGTAGATTGAGTATTCAAAGTGGAGGAAAGAATTCTGGCCTCTGCTTCATTGATATCCACCCTGTCATATAGAATCAAAATCGAAGTTAGTTCCTTGTTTCAAAACTGGCAATAATAGCCAGTTACCTAGAAATTCAGAAAACTTAGGTGATTGGATGCAAATATGAAAAGTTTTGGGACAAAATATAGCAAGGAAAATTTATGCATACTCAAGCAAGGCAGTTGTCCCAAACCAATTTATAAATACAAGAAAATGCGTCTTAGAGAAAAATTAGATAACCCAATTTAATAAATCCATATGCATAAAATATCTCAAGAAGAAAAAAACAAATCAAAAGGGAAGTGAATGTGCCTATGGAGGATTATATTTAATAAAGGTGATGCCAATCCAGAGGTTTAAAGTATATAAAGAAAATGTGATGATCATTGGGTTTAAATAATGATAGAAGTACTTTGAAAAGACAGAGTTAGCTCTCTGGATGTCTGAACAGATGATAACTCATGTAATTTTGATTGAAGCTTAAACTAGTAAATGTATTCATACCAACTAAAGTGAGGAACAAGCATAGAATGCTTTTGTCCCCTGTGTGAGTATTTTGATAAACAGGACTCGGCAACTATAGAAAGAAAATCTTTCATCTCACTCCGAGTACCCAAGAATGTGACTTGACCATTTGGATGAACTATAACATTTGAACTAAGAGCAGAATCTCCAACAAAATCCAACAAGACTTTCTGGATATCAAATTGGTTATCTGGGTAGAGAAGAGAAGTTGACAATGGTTGATGAGGCACATCAATTCCTAACAATTGCATATCCATTGAGTCAGACACCAAAGACATGTGAACTGCACCCATCTCTGCTTCAGCAGCACCAGACATTAGAAACTGCAAGATTTTGTCATGCTTAGTGCATCGATCAACAATACCAAAGCCAAAAAGCACCGCATCAGGGCATGTTGCTGCAAACAAAGATAGATGAGATTATTCAGTGAAAGATACATAACAATTAACAAGCATAGATTATCCAGAATATTCTTTTCAACAATAAATGGCGTACATAAGATTAATTAATTAAATCTGAAAAACCAAACCAACCTTCACTGATTACCCAAATCTTTTGGTTATTGTATTGAAAACCTCATCACTAAATCAACTATGATAGGCAGTCGGCAGATGATTAATTAAAACACACATACAGCCACAAACACACACACACACAGAATCCTCATGCAGAGAAGTAACACGCCAAAGGAAGTCACCAAGGCAAAGAAACAGACAAGAGCATTAGAATTTAAAGAGTGTGTGTGTGTATATATATATATATATACTGCACCAATAAATAGAACTTGCACCGTATAGAAGCCGAAAGTTTTACATTTCCGAATGGTTAGGCATTGGCTATGTCGCTATGAGAAGACAAGACAGAATCATAATCCAATGAAGTTGATATACAACACAGGAAGGGGGTAACGAACTGTTAGATATATTTATCATATATTACATTGAAATGTTATATGTGAAAACAATCAAACAATTAATAACCTAATGGAAAGATATACCATGAACAGGTAGGATCAATCAAATACACAACTTAATCATCTGCACACCTTGAACATCGTTAAGCATGGGCCTTTGAGCTGCCAAGTCAAGATTGACCAACTGATTGGAACTGAACCGTTCACTTCGGGACTTCCTCGATTCCTCACATGGATTAGGCGTAAAACTAGGAGAGGAATATCTGATAATTTCTGATTTTGTCGCAGGGGAGGGCAATAATGGTTGAAAACCCTGATTTCAACAGCATAAAAAAAAAATGAAAAACAAATAAGCAACTAGAACATGACGCATTCAACAATGACTAAACAACTCAGTCAGACAACCACAAAAACTAAAAGGCATAGAAAGAGTAGTGAATTCAGATGAACAATATCGATTGAGATTCAAAACAACCCTATATTCTACGGGCACAAGGGGCGATTCTAATCGACTGTAAATATCGTCGGTCAGCGAACGAGGACCACGAAAATCAAAACCTGAAATCGTCAAATATTTTGATGGCATAAACGAGCTTTTACCTTGAACGTGTTGCCCAGGCCTAGTTCTGGCTGTAAGACAAGACCTGGAGGGTAACCATGAGAGGCCATCAAGCAAAACTCGAGCACCATGTCTCAGAGAAACCCAACTCTGAGAACAAGCCTCCGAAATGAGAATTCCCCACCTTTTGTGTTCCTGTGTCACACCACCATGGAGTGGCTTATCGCTCCCTGGACCTCAAATCCCGAAGATTTTCTGCAATTTGGGTTTTTGGGTGGCACCAAAAATCTTAAAAAAAATAGATTTTATACGATCCATTTGTTTGATCCAGAAGGTTCTGATGGTGGAGAATTTACGGCAATAGGAGCATTAAGAATCCAGGTTGGAGCCCCGTAAACGACAAGAAAGAGTTTGTCTCGTCTTCTATACGAGTAAACTAACTTCCCAGTCCCTGAATTATGGACGTGGTGACAGATATGTCCTTAAATTTTACGCATTGTACTAGTCATTCCCCGAAATTTGCAAACGCCTAACAAATTGATCCTTCCGTCATATTGGCATTACAAAAATGTTGACGTGGCCATAACGAACACTGATGTGTCCCGTTAGTGTCCCGTTATATGCTGACGTGTCCCGTTATGGCCACGTCAGATCCTTTTATGTTCCAAAAAAGAAAATTTTGTGTCACGTCAGATAAATAGTCACACATCAACATTTTTAAAGTGCACTTTGCGGTACCTGACCAAAACACTCATTTTTATTCCATCATTCTCAATTCCCCATCTTTTTTATCATCTTCATTCATTTTAGTCTCAAATCCTCAAAATAAAATTGTAAAGTGCCCCAAAACTCTTACAAACATTTCAATTTAGTCCTTAAAAATAATAAAAATACTAAACCCTAAACACCTAAAACTTAATTTTTTTTTGAATTTTCATCTTCATCTTCTCATATTAATTTTTTTTTCTTCTAATTTTCATCTTCATCTTCATCTCCATCATCATCTTCGTCTTCATCTTCATCTTCATCTTCACATTTCCAGAAACTTAAAACATCATCATCATCTTCATAGCCTTCAATCATCTTCATCTTCACTAATTTCCAGAAATCTTTTCGCTTAGGGTTCGAAATCGTGCCCATTTCCAGAAACTTCGAACATCATCATCTTCATCTTCACTGATTTCGAATGAGAAACGAAATCGTGCCAAAACCCGAGCTCGAATGACTTCGAAATCGAACCAAAATCCACTAAATTGAAGAAATTGAAGAAGACGAACACTGAATCGATCTGAGAAATCGCGCCTATAGGGTTCGAAATCGTGCCAAATCGAAAAAGCTAAGGTGAAGACGAAGAAGATTCGATACTTCTCCGTCCTGTGAAGAACCCTGCTTTATCTCCGTTGTTCTCCTTTTTACCAAATGTAAAATTCGCCAACACCAGCCTCAGTAATCTTGTTGCTCTAATGGCGTCTTCAGGTTCAATCGGAACTCAGAACTAAACCTTTTTCTATCTCTATGTTTTGGTTTCAGATTAAAACAAAAAGGAAATAAAAAAATAGAATAATGTTTGGTGAACTATTGGGAGGTTAAAGTTTTAGATTTTGTTTTTAAGACTGAATCAACCATAGTTACTGAAAACAGTAGTAGTAATAGTAGTTTGATATTTTTTTTTACTTTTAGGGTTTGTTTAACTTAGACTTTATTTTAGGGTTTAGGGTTTGGAATATTTTTAAGGACTAAATTGAAAGGTTTGGAAGAGTTTTGGGACACTTTACAATTTTATTTTGAGGATTTCGGACTAAAATGAATGAAGATGATAAAAAAGAGGGGAATTGAGAATAATGGAATAAAAATGGGTGTTTTGGCCAAGGACCGCAAAGTGCACTTTAAAAATGTTGGGCCAAAGTCCTATTTTGGTCCCCCAGTTATGCTCCTTGTTCCAAATAGGTCCTCCAGTTATTTTTTGTTCCATATTAGTCCCCCAGTTATGCAAAACTTGAAAAAGTTGGTCCCTCTAACGTTTTCCATCCATTTTTCCGTTAAAAAAAGAGGAAAAATAAACTTTCATCCCCAAAAGTTTTATTTTCGTATATTAAGGTTCTTTTCTTTTTATAATAGGATCAAAACGTAAGAAAATAAAGTAAATTAAGATTTTAAGTGAATTTACCCAAAAAAAATACAAAAAATCTCTCCAGTTCTCTCTCTCTCGCTCTCGTCCAGCTCTCTCTCTCTCTTCTCTCGTTCTTTCTATCTTTGATTTTCCATGGATCCAAACTAGCCTTCTCCTCTTGATTCCCTAAACCCTTCGAAATTTCCGACCCCTTCATCTTCTCCGATCCAAATCACTACCAAAACATAGACCTCCGAGTCCAAAAAAAGACCCTCGTCGACCTCAAAAGCTCCGCCGAAGACTTCCCCGGCGCCGATTTCCAGCCATCTGACCGGAAAAATTGGATGTCGGAGCTCAATCCCGAAAAACTCCACATCAACGAAATCGTTTTCCCAGGAACTCACGATTCCGCCACAAACAAAATCGGATTCCCTCTCATCGTTCGTCCCTTCGGGAAATTAGGTTTAGGTTTAGGTTTGGATCTGAGCAATTAGCGAGGATGTG
>QANZ01054389.1:38178-76901 GCA_003254925.1 Chamaecrista fasciculata | reverse complement strand
TATATATATAAATAATTAAATATTCATAATTTTTAATGAAAAAATTAAAAATTACAATTTTTATTCATAATATATGTCATATTTATTATTATTTTCTCTTGCCTATCATGTTAAAGTTATAAAAAATTGATTTATATTCTAAAATTTATGGATATGTGTCGTGTCGGTGTCATACGAGTGTCGGACACTGACACGTGTCTGACACGGCGACACGCCTTCAAAATGAAGTGTCCATGCTTCCTAGAGTATAAGAAATTAGATTAATTATTATTTTTTCATGTCTTTATTTAAAGTGGTAGTATTATTTTACTTCACCGTGGTAATTTTTTGCTCATGGACACGTGTCTTGAAAGGCAGGTATATCAGCATTGAGCAACTTAGTACACCAATAATTCTCTTGTCCGAAAAATTTTATTTAAACCTCATTTAAAGTCATCACCTGTCATTTCTCCTCCATTCTTTATCTTTCTTTTCTTTGGCTTCCGATTCGAAACCCTAGAAATTTATCTTCCTCAATCTCAATTTCCATCAACGGAACCCTAGATTTTCTCTTTGAGCTTTCACTTTCCCGATATACTCAATTGGTTGACCCCAATTTTAAGTCTCCAAGTCCAATTGCCCGATTGTGCGCATTCATCGTAGATCCTAATCCCAACCCCATTTCAATTTTCCTATCCGCCGATCGGGTTCCATTTCTGAATTTTTCTTCCGGAAATCAAGACATTGTCGATCCCGTTATCGTGGCTTGCGCATGGGTAAGGTTCTCCGAGAAACCGCGAAGCCGTCCTCCAATTCTTCATCCCCGTCTCCGTCTTCGCCACCTGCGACAACCTCATCGACATCGATCACCGAGACTGTAAGGGGTTCTCATCAGTTCAAGATCACGGGCTATTCGTTGTCAAAAGGAATTGGGATTGGGAAATACATAGCTTCTGACACTTTTTCGGTCGGTGGGTACGAGTGGGCGATCTACTTTTATCCGGATGGGAAGAGCATCGAAGACAATGCTACCTATGTATCGCTGTTTATCGCGCTTGCCAGCGAGGGGACAGACGTTAGGGCTCTTTTTGAGTTGACCCTTTTAGATCAGAGTGGGAAAGAGAGACACAAAGTACATAGTCATTTCGAGAGGACGCTGGAAAGTGGGCCTTATACGTTAAAATACCGTGGTAGCATGTGGTAAGTTGGGTTCTTTTGAGGTTTAATTGATTTCTTCATGTCCCTGACCATTTTCTTGATTTAGGTCTTCAATAGGTAGTCTGGAAATATTTCTTTCGCATAAAAATTATCTGCCCTGAGTTCTGATTCTTATCATATCATTGATTGTAGAGTTTATTGCTTATTCGAGAAAATTGTGAATTTTTGGATTGGTGATATTGAAAATGTGGAACATTTGGCCTCTTCTTGAGTCGAGATCTTTTCTCTTCACGTGAATTTGATTTCTTTCCGAAATTGGGATCGAGTGGTGGCTGTAGAAGTCAGTATGAAACTGCATTTATTTCTGTGCTGATGCTTTTTTCTTTTTTTACTGAAAATACTAATTATTTGTACTGCATGCGAAATTACCTGTCTCATCTGTAATGCAGCCATTGTTATACCATTCTGTCATAAGTAACTTTGAATACAATTTTCATATTCCAAAAGGATGACATGTAAGTTTTTGCTGGGCATCTTTTTCATTAAACTAATCCTGAATAAATTACCTAAGTAATATCTATTACTCATTAAACTAGTAGGCTGGGCATCTTTTTCACTTATCTGTGCAGATTTCACCGAGGCCTTAATGGCACCTGAACCCAGTGCCTCTCATGATATGAGAGGCAATGAGTTTCCTACATCTGAAATGAAAATATGAGATAAAACCCTAATATTTGAATTTAAAATCTACTTGACTGAATACTTTATGATATTTATAGAAGTTTTTGAGAGGGTAATAGTTGGTAAATGCTAACTTGTTGCTATTGTCTGAATCAGGGGTTACAAACGATTTTTCAAGAGAACAGCTCTTGAGACATCAGACTACCTTAAAGATGATTGCCTCTGTGTTAACTGTAGCGTAGGCGTTGTGAGGTCACACACAGAGGGCCCCAAGATCTACTCTATAGCCATTCCACCTACTAACATTGGTCAGCAGTTTGGGCAGCTACTGGAAAGTGGAAAAGGAAGTGATGTGAATTTTGAAGTTAATGGAGAGGTTTTTGCTGCTCATAAATTGATACTAGCAGCCCGCTCACCTGTTTTTAGAGCCCAACTTTTTGGTCCTATGAAAGATCAAAATACCCAGTGCATAAAAGTTGAAGATATGGAGGCTCCAGTTTTTAAGGTTTGATTCAATGCCTTTTGTGTTCCCTTTTGTTTGCGGGTGGTTACGATGTGGTTGTGAATATTGCTCAACTGATTATTTCACTTATATTTGTACACATTGTGAAATTTGTGTTTGCAAAAAACTAAGCTTATTGATTGTTCTATCTACATCTGACTTTTGTAAACGTACTCAAAGATTTTGTGCTTCCTTTTTTTTCCCCATATTTTACTAATTTTCTTCTTAATGATTCATGTTGTCTTGTACTGGTTCTTCTCTGAATGAGAGTCAGGTCTTAAAGTCTTTGATGTGAACACAACTTTCTTTGTAACATGCTATTCTACATAAGAGGAACACCGGGTGATATTTTGATGCTTAAAGTCTTGTATTAATAAGTTGTCAATACTTCTGTCACATCCTTTATTTATGCTAAACAAAGTGTGTGAAGTGTAGAGTGTAGTATTTAATAGCATTGCATTGCAGGCCAAAAAAAATACACTTTCATAAGTTCTCGTGTAAGTTGAATGCAGACATAGGTTCCTACTTCCTAATACTTAGTTGCTTGGTTCATTTTGGTTAGTTGTTCCAGTTGTTCTGCCTCTATAGATGTATAACTATTGCATTTGAATGCTAACTATATTGGGGTCTTGGTTCAAAAAAAGTAGTGGCGGTGGCTGGCTTTTATTGTCGCCATAAGTCTGTTATATAGTTAGAATGAGTGCTAAAGCGGTTTTATGAAACATGAAGTGAGGTGCATTCAGACACACTTACATTGCAATGGAAAAGGGGAGGGACCGAGGGGGTGTTGCTTTTAGAGTGGACCCGTGCATTAGGAGTTTTGGTCACAGGAAGAAGTTATTTGATGCTTCTATAATATAAATGCATGGAAAGGAACTAGTCTCATTCTCTAGGTGCTAAGTGATGCTGATTGGGTTTAGTTGAGGACTTGACGTTAATTAACATTATAGGATGAGTCACAATGAATTAGTTACACTTTGTAGATTTTATGCAGATAAAATGTTTTAAAAATATTTGTCTGAGAATTGGTTAGTACTTAGTAGATTAATGGCATTACTTCTTGATAATGAAACATTCTAATTGTGCTATTTGTTTGGTTTTTGTGAAACCTTGTGACCGTGAAACACTTTACGATATGAACCCATCTATCATTAAGTTTATTTTCTGTCTTTCTTTCGTTTTTTTGGGAGGGGGTGTGGGTTTGTTTTTCTATGGTTTGGTTGACCCCAAGCAGTATCTATCTATATAATTATAACATGTAACATTTTTGTCTCATGAAGAATGCCATTTGTTATCTTCGGAAAATAAAGTTGAGTCATGTGCCTGTGGAATTCAGTTGCATTGTGTCATGCTACTTCTGTTTTGCAGGCATTGCTTCATTTTATGTACTGGGACTCACTGCCTGACTTGCAAGAGCTTACTGGTTTGAACTCAAAATGGGCAACTACATTGATGGCTCAGCATCTGTTAGCAGCAGCAGATCGGTATGGTCTAGAGAGGCTTAGGCTGATGTGTGAAGCCAGTCTCTGTCAAGATGTTGCAATAAACACTGTGGCTACTACTCTAGCTTTAGCAGAGCAGCACCATTGTTTCCAGTTGAAAGCAGTCTGTCTCAAATTCATTGCCATGCCTGAAAATCTCAGAGGTGCTTTTCACTTCTTGTATTTCTATGTTAATGGCAAGAAGAAAAAAAGGGGCGTATTGGAAGGGATATGTGTGAGTCTGACATTAGAAGGTTTTAAAGTTAGTATACATGAGTGGCTGGTTGTGTGATTTTCACAACTTGATGTAGGTAGCCTCGGCAGTCATCAAGAATGGAATGAATGATTGTTCAGATACAAAGTTGCTAGTTGGGTGATTTTCACAAGTTGATGCGGTAGCGTCTACGACTGCCACTGTATACTAGGTAGCCTCAGCTGTCATTGAGAATGGAATATCAGGCCAAAAAAAGGGAGAATGGAATAAATGATTGTTATTCATGTCTAGAACACAATTGAATGTTGGCCACTAACTCATAAGTGACATAACGTTATGAAAGTAGCTGTCTGTAAGACAGATAATGTCCAAATTAATTGTTGTAGTAAGTTGTTCAGTTTTATTTTTGTCATTATCATTATTCACTGAAGCATATTCATTTTTTGTTTTGTTTCTGCAGCTGTGATGCAAACTGATGGTTTTGAGTACTTGAAGGAAAGTTGCCCATCTGTTCTGACTGAGCTATTGGAGTACGTGGCTAGATTTACTGAGCATTCAGACTTCATGCGCAAGCAGCAAAGGAGTGAAGCAATTCTCGATGGCAGCGACATAAATGGTAGGCGGGTGAAGCAAAGACTATAGTGTGACTCTGAACACCCAACATCTTTCTGTACAACCCTCTTCTTCTCGCCTCTTAAAAGAGAGAGAGAGCTATAGATAGAGGAATATGATAAACATTGATAGGATTAGGGGCAATTTTTAATTTTTTTAATGTCTAGGAGCTGTAAATGTAGTTTGTTTTGGTGCTGATGTTGGTCTGCCTTGTGTAGGTTTCTGTAATATCGTTAGTTTTTCTCTTTCTGCTTCTAACATTTGTCTGTTAGTATTGATTTACTGCTATATCCTTGTATCTGTTCCTCTTGATATTCAATATGCCTCTGTTCAATCAACTTTGTTTAACTTCTTTATCATTATTGCCAAACGAAGGCTCGTTTAACTTTCGTTAATAAATCATATGGGTGGATAGGGATAAATGGATTGGGTACGAGATGGATGAAAATGGCTTGCTTTCTAACTATAAGTGTTGTGGTTTTAAAATGCCACTTACATAAAATGTTGTGGTATTAAAATGTTTTAATTTCAACAAGCAAACGATTTAATATGAAAAATGTGAGGAACACCGGACACTATTGGTAGTTAATTATCTAAGAATAAACATTAAATAGATACTTGGCTTGGGATTAAATAGTTAGAAATGAAATGATACAAGGCATTATTTGCAAAGTACATAATCATATCTATCTGCATAATTCCTGTGTTATTTTTCTATTTTATCATTGTTCAGTTTAAAATTGCGTCATGATTAAACCATATAGGTTAAAGTTTGTTTGGAAATGAGGAGGAGGGGGAGAGGGTGAGAGATTGGACGGAAGGGAAGGGAAAGAAAGGTTAAAGTTTCATACCCCTTAATTTATCTGAATTTTTAAAAATAATCTAATTAAAAAGCTTGATATTTCTCATTTTTCTTTTTAATTTCTTACTTTCTAAATAAGGGGAAGAGATCTTATTTTTTTTCTCTTTTTTAATTTTTTTTATTAAATAAGTGAAGGCTAATTTCATTCGTAAAAAAAATAAAACAATTAAAGTTCTCTCAGACTCAAAAGTTCCACATCCTCCTTGATTTTTAATCCAAAAGATATCCTTAACTAAATAACAGTGATAATTTTTTATTATTGAATCTTTATATAAGTTCGTTTAGTCGGACTTTCCAACACTGACAAATGACAATCCGACTTGGGGGCAATTTCGTCAATAATAATAGATAGGCTTAAGTGCACTTTTGGTCCCAATACTATGACTAAGGTTTCAATTTGGTCCCATAACTATTTTTGTTGCAGATTTGGTCCCAAACCTTCGCAAAAAGTTTCACCGTTAGTCCCCTGGTCACTTCCGTCCAATTTTCGCCGTTAAGTGTGACGTGGCAGTCTGACTGGGATGCTGACGTGGCAAAATCAAATGAGATGGAGTAAGTTAGGATCAATATGTAACATTTCATAACTTCTCTGGACTGAACGCATAATTTTATCCCAAATCAAAGTCATCTTCTTCCTCTGTTTTCCTAGAAAAACCCTTAATTCCTTCACATCCATCCATGGCTATTCTTCTGGGTGCACCTGAAATTCATCAATCCAAATCCACACAAGAAGATGCTCCATCCTCTACTGGCGACCCTTTCGTCGATCTCATGGTCGCCAATTTCAACAACACTCTCAATAATCGTCCACCTTTGGGTTTCACCGAAAATTCATCTCTCACATTCCTCTCTACTTCAGATCCATGCCTCGATTTCTTCTTCCATGTCGTTCCTGATACTCCCTCTCACTCTGTAACTCGAAGACTTCAGTTAGCTTGGTCTCACGATTCTCTCACCTCCCTCAAGCTCATCTGCAATCTCCGAGGTGTCAGAGGAACCGGAAAATCCGACAAGGAAGGATTCTACGCTTGCGCTCTCTGGCTTCACCACAATCACCCCAAAACTCTCGCCGGAAATGTCTCCTCCTTCGCCGATTTCGGTTACTTCAAGGACTTGCTCGAGATTCTTTACAGGATTCTCGAGGGTTTCGATGTTCGAATGCTTCAGAAACAAGAATTGCAACAGACTGACGTCGCTCTCGCCGCCGTCCTTTTCCTAATCCTCACCTCCGGCGCCGGTGAGGATTAGGAAAAGATAGGCCGAAGATGGGAGATATAGTAACAGAGATGAAGAACAAGAAAATTTTCGTCAAAATTACAGATTGACCCCAAGAGTTTATAGAGTATATTGTGGAATGAGTCCAGAGAAGTTATGAAATGTTACATATTGATCCTAACTTACTCCATCTCATTTGATTTTGCCACGTCAGCATCCCAGTCAGACTGCCACGTCACACTTAACGGCGAAAATTGGACGGAAGTGACCAGGGGACTAACGGTGAAACTTTTTGCGAAGGTTTGGGACCAAATCTGCAACAAAAATAGTTATGGGACCAAATTGAAACCTTAGTCATAGTATTGGGACCAAAAGTGCACTTAAGCCTAATAGATATGTTTGGTAGAGACTATAACTAAAGAGTCGAGACGCGAACAGAACAGCCAAGTCACACTACAAATTACGAACCCGTTCCCACTTCTGATCGCTTTTCATTGTTCACTTCAGATTCTCTCTCAGCTCTTGAAAATGGTAGCTTTCTCTCTATATCTATGGAATCAATATCATTTTCTCTTCTTTTCTCCAAAGTTTCTTTTTCTTATTATTGGTTCCTCTATCCCCTCTGATTCCGATGGCTTTTGCTTTTGTCTAGTTGTTTTTCTCCTACTTCAAGGATTTGGTGGGTAGGGAAGTAACGGTGGAGCTCAAGAACGATTTGGCGATTAGAGGAACATTGCATTCAGTGGACCAATACCTTAACATCAAGCTCGAGAACACTCGCGTCGTCGATCAAGACAAATACCCCCACATGGTATGCATCTATCTAGGGTTTAGTTCTTTTTGTCAATATAATGAAGTGGGTTCGCTGTCAATTTTGCTTTGAGACAAAGGCATGGTTAAAACCCCCGGTAAAATAGTTGTATTCAAGATTATAGTTGGACTGTTGGAGAGTTGAGAAGTGTTATTTAGCCATGGTAATAATTTATTTCTTGCTCTGGTCTGGGTTGTTAAATGTCGTTTGAGCTGACATTTAGCATATGGGCCGGTGAACAGTGTTGAAGTTACTAATTTCCCATTAGGATTCAATAGACTGTCGAACCATTTGTTCATTTGGAACCTCTTCTTGAAGCCATGAATATCTTAAAAGTTAAAATATAGTAACTTTGCTCTCCCTGTTTATAGATAATTTGGAAAAAATAATTATAAATTCTCAAGCTCCTAAGAAATATGAATATTCTGAACCCCACTTTCTATCATGGATGAGAAATCTAATTCGTCACACCCAAAAAAGCAAGCTGTAAGTCTGTAACATATCACTAATTTAGATGCAAAGACACAGTTTTTAACTGATACATAGGTGCAGCGAACATAATGCTGATCAGATACAGGGAGGACGAGCTGGGAACATTAGTTATTGAGATGGAGTATTGGAGAAAAGTAGGATATTTTCCTCTTTAGTTTCAATGCTGTGGTGGCGTCATTCATCAAACATTAGTCTAGATGTATTTCTTGCAATTATATTTTTGTGAAAGTTAAGAATGCCTGATGGAGTTGTTGGCTTTGATAATTCAATCTAATGGCATCTCATTCACCTTTAAGGCTGAGGGTTGATGGTGAGACTTCAATATACTGAAAGTGCAAGTGTTATGTGCGTTTACAAATCAAAGAGCGTCTTTATCAAAAAATAAATCAAAGGGGGGAGGGCTACATGATGTATATTAATGTACCAGAGGCAGTGTTTTAGTTGTGAATGCAGTATTGGATCACAATATGTAAATTAGATTGGGAAAGTAAATTATCAATCATTTTGGATTCATTGAGAATTTGAGACACATGTGGTCTTTAAGAGTTTGAAAAAGAAAAGTAGAGGGAAAATGGGTAATAAAGTGTGCTTTGGCTGACTAAGGATATTTCAAATGCCATTTTGTTAAGTAGAGAGAAATAAGCAAAACTACGTGCTTCTGGTAGCATGTTGTATGCGTGTTTACTTTCATGCAGGATGTTACTTACTGTTATTCAGATTATAATTAATATTACCTTTTAGTAACCATACGTCAAGTCCTATCACTTGACTCTTCTTGAACTAATGACTTTAGGGGACCATGCCTGTTCGTATCATGCATTCATGATAACAGCAAATGGGGTAAAATATGCTTTCATTTGAAAAAACGATGAAAGTGAGAATTACTGTGCTTCCAGTTGCTCATTATGAATATAATATATTTTTTTTCTTAAATGTTTGGATAAACTGATATGGGGTTTTGTGAAGTTTTGGTTTAAAAACTAATCACTGTTCATAGGACCCTGAAAGATTTTAAATCTTAATAGACTATTGGAAATGGAGAAGTGAATCAGGATTTGCAGCTTTGTGATCGAAGCTTTTTAGCATTATGTTTCTCAAATAATCATGAGTTGCTTGCTAGAATAGAAGATCGGAAGAATTCAAAATAGGGATTCACCAATCAAGTGTTTGACTTTGCACTTCAAGAGTAAATAACCATCGTGGTTATTCATTTTCAGATTTGAATTGGATAACCATACTTTTTTGTTATTTTGGTCCTAGAGTGAAAAAGCTGCTATATATGGTCTTGTTTATAATTCCTGCATCCCTTATTATGGTTCTGTATATATGCTGGGTGTACATTTAACATGTTACTATTGTTTGCAGCTTTCTGTAAGGAACTGCTTCATTAGAGGGTCAGTGGTGAGATATGTGCAATTACCTCCAGAAGGGGTGGACGTTGAACTTTTACACGACGCCACTAGGAGAGAAGCTCGTGGTGGCTGATGTAGTTAGTTAAGTCCTTCTATGGAAATTTGATTGTGATAACATGAATGCTATAATTCACAATAGAGAAGGAAATTTCTCACGGAGAGCGAGACCTTTTTTCCCCCTCCACTATTTGAAGCATTTTTCAATTTCACTGTAACTAAACTCGCAGTTTAATGAACTATTGTTTGTGCTTATGAAGTTTTTATTTTTGAGCGAATATTCTCAGCAATCAGCACCCTCAGGTTTGTTTCCAAGCCTGATACTATTTCTTCTCTTCCCTATTCCTTCCCTAAACCCATATTCTTCTTTAAATTGTTGGTCCTTTGCTCGAAATGCAAAACATAAAGGCAATATGAAAAAGTTGCTCAATTGACCCTAAGCCTATATTACCTTATACGCATCATTTGTGTAATGTTCAGAAGTCAAAACTGAGTTGTGGTTGTGGGCTGAAAACAGTGAAACAGAGTATTGTGTACTTTGGTTTGATCAGGTTGATTGACAAAAGACTCAACAACCTGGATGCATTATCTGCGAATGTGAGAGCTTTCCTTTCTCGTGAGCTCAACGCTTACTTGCTACCTCATCATTTTTAATTTCCACTCTGGGAGAAGATAAGAGAAATGTATCTTGTCCTTATTGCTTTACACGCATGTGTATGCAATATTCAAACTCTCTTGTTTGGCGTTACCTAATGGGAGTGTGGATGTATGACTGTGTTACAGTATAAGAACAAAAAGATAAAGACATGTAAAAGTTTCATATTTTAACAAAAAACTATAAATTAAAAAAAATCTTAATATTATAGTAATATGACATGTATATGCAGATGTGCTTATAAAAGGTGGAAGGGTTATTTTGATGATAAATATATGTCTTGATGTTCATTTTGATTATTTAATTGGAGTCGTCAATAAACGAGATCAAATTTGATCTTGAAAGTGGGATGCTTATTTCACCGTCAAATAAACAAAGCTACTTATATCTTTCTCGTTTCAATTTTGAATGCGACGAATTTAGAGCTATAGTTACTCTTAATAAGTCATTTTTTTGTCCAGTTAGAACTATCAACGGATGAGATCAAATCGAGCTTGAAAGTGAGATTAGGACCAAAAGGTGAACAACTATGAAAAATTTGTTCCAAATTCACTTTCAAGCATAATTTGACTTTATTTACCGGATTCTAGGTTAGTCAAAAAATGTAATTTGTAATTCTGAAATCATCGTATTCGGACTTAAAACGAAAGAGATATCACCAATTTTATTTTTTAGACCGCGAAACGAGAGATCTACTTTCAGGACCCGATTCGATCTCGTTTTCTGACAGCCTCAACTGGATAAAAAAAATAATTTTCGAAAGCAAGGCGTAATTCTGAACTCGTCACACTCGAACTTAAAACAAGAGTATTTAATAGTTTGGAATTAAAATAAAATATTTTGCCAGTATTTAAAATTAATATAAATATTTTGAAACATAAAAGATCAAAATAAACATGAAGATATACATTTAGGATCAAAACGAGTTTTTGACTTTTATAAATTATCCCAAACATTTTATAAGTTTTAAATCTTTTAAACTTAAAAAAATTCAACATAATGCAATACAATAGTAACATTAATGTATTTATCTATTAGATTTGGAATTGCCTAGGATTATCATTTATCAAGCTAAATTTCAAGTAACTCGCTAATCTATATATATATATATATATATATATTTATACTATATTTATTTATACTATATTATATGTGTGAGAGAGTGTTTTTGGTTGGTAAAAAATAATTAAATTAAAAATTAAAAAATAAGAAAGGTTTAAGTGCACTTTTGGTCCTCTAACTTTCGTAAAGGTCTCAATTTGGTCCCCTAACTTTTTTTTGTTGCAATTTTGGTCCCTTAACTTTTGAAAACGTCTCAACTTGGTCCCCTAACTTTTTTGTTGCAATTTTGGTCCCCTAACTTTTGAAAACGTCTCACAATTGGTCCCAAGTTAGGGGACCAAAATTGAGACTTTTGCGAAAGTTAGGGGACCAACGGTGAGACATTTTCAAAAGTTAGGGGACCAAAATTGCAACAAAAAAATTAGGGGACCAAATTGAGACTTTTGTGAAAGTTAGGAGACCAAAATTGCAACAAAAAAAGTTAGGGGACCAAATTGAGACCTTTACAAAAGTTAGGGACCAAAAGTGCATTTAAACCAATAAGAAATAAACATGTGAAACAGATAATGAAAGAGAAAGTAGTAGATGATATTTAAGAAGGGAATAGAGATATCAGCATCAAACCCACGACCATGTGGATCTAAAGAAAGCTAAGGTCCACTTTGGCATGGGTTAGCTAGTAATAATAAATATATTACAAATATATTTATAAGAAAGAAAAAGAAAAAGAAAACCCCCAACCATGAAAAAACCAACTTCTTCATGATAAAAATAACTTCCAATATCTCTATTTCACAATTATTCATTAACTTCCTATTCTCCATTTATTTTAATTTTATACTNGTAAAATATACATCGCATGTAATGATCACTTATCTGAATTAACTTAAAATTATCTTATTTCAACAAATAGATCCTAAAATATTTGTCAGACATAACAAATTAACAATCCACGTAAATATCACAAAAAGAATTTCTTTTTCTTTTTCCCCTTTTAAAAGACCTACAGACTGCAGTGAGAATTTCGAAATGCATATTGCAGACGCTTCGAAGAAACTGTGCAGACTCGAGCTTCACTACTTCGAACTGCCCGCAATGGCAAAGCTCTAAACTCTGATAAGGTAGAGGCTCTGTTGATCACTGAGAATTTCGACCTTCACAGGCTTGTCTCCTTCAGAAATGGAAACGGCGAACGAAGAATGTAAATCAGAGGTTATGGAAGCAGAACCCCGTAAGCGGTAAGCTTTCTAGACGAAATTTGATGGTTCAACTGAGAACTGTTTCTTTTGCTGAGTATCCCTATTTAGCCGTATCAATCCCATAGCATTCGTTTTTTATCCGCCTCGAAACACACTGTGTGTGTGCTTTTTTTTTTTAATGATTTTGATACGCCTGGAATAAGTATATAGGTGGATCCAAGGCGTATCGGTGCTTCCAAGATTCTGCATTCTCAATATTCTGTTGTAACCGACCAAAGAAGTAGTGTAGGAGAATTAAATTATAGTCATTACTATTTTTGTTCGAGTGGGGAAATGACTTTATTATTAATCTGTACTTGCGTGGAAATTGTCTGGGGGAAGGAGTTGTGGGATATCACAGAAAGACTTTCTATGAATTATTCATCAACTTGGTTCAGTAATTTCCGTATCAAATAGGTTTCCTCTTCCTTAGATTAACTGGATAAAAGTAAACGTTAAAAAAATAGATGTATTGTGTAATAAGTTGTCCTCTTGAACCTCCTGAAAAATCAAACCCTATCACAGTGGGTAGTTTTTTTGTTGGGGGTTTTCTTATTTCATGTATTTTTCCCCTTTGCTTGACTTATTTAAAGGGTAATTGACTCCTTGCAGGCACAAGTGCTCGGCATGCTACCGGCAATATAAGAAAAAAGAGCACCTCATTGAGCACATGAAAATCTCACACCACTCAGTCCATCAACCTAAATGTGTGGTCTGTCAAAAGCACTGCAAATCTTTTGAATCCCTACGGGAACACCTTACTGGTTGGTTATCATTGCATGCTCAATCTGATGTTGGTGCTTATTGCTTCCTTGGATTTACTCTTTGTTAATATTTTTAAGCTCCTGCATTTCCTATATTGATAGGTCCATTGCCAAAAGGAATTTGCTCAAAGGTCTTCGCTCAACATGGCTGTCAACTTTGCTTACAATTATTTGATAGCCCGGGATCTCTCATTGGGCATAAAGAAACATGTTTCCTAACTGCACCTATACCTATAGTAAGTGATTAGTGGCAACTAAAAGGCTTATAAGATTTTTTTTTTTCAAAAATATCTCTATACTATATTAAACCCAGTCAACTGAAGACACCTACTTCTGCTTCCAATCAGTTTTTTACTTTTTAGTCTTCTAGATATGAGGTTGTATGGAGGTTTGTGAATTATGGGTAGAAATGATGCAGGGACCAAGTGCATCCCAAATTCATGGTTCAGATTTTCTTGATGAAAACAACACAAGCAAATGCCCTGGAGCTATTGCAATTGATTGTGAAATGGTTGGTGGTGGAAGTGATGGGTCTCTAGACCTTTGTGCTAGAGTGTGCCTGGTTGATGAAGATGAGAATTTAATTCTCCATACCTTTGTACAGCCGGAAATTCCTGTTACTAACTATAGGTACTTCAAAGTTGTGCGTGTGCTCTTTCTATAATCAAAGAGAGAAAAAAACAAAGAAAATATTCTTTTTGGGGCTGACTGTGCTTGGCATTTCTAGATATGATATAACTGGGTTGACAGAAGAGCATTTTAGAGGTGCCATGCCACTCAAGGAAGTTCAAGAAAAAATATTGCAAATTCTGTACAATGGAGAATCCATTTCGAAAGTTAGATTGGATGGTGGAAAGGCCAAGCTTCTCGTGGGGCATGACCTAGAACATGACTTGGATTGCCTGAAATTGAATTATCCTGATCACATGTTAAGGTAGAAGAGTATTTCTGGAATGATTTATTACTACTTTCAGTTTCGAAAATTTCCCAAGAAAATATGTTTTTGGCTTATTTTCTTTTCTTCCCTATTTGGTATATTCTTCTATTTCTACCATCACTATACATCTTTTCTTATTGGAAAGCAAAGCCTTCTGCACATAAAAGACTATTTTGGGTGAATTTTCATATATATATATTACCTTATGCTTATCTACTGCGGTGCTTATCACAGAGTTTACCTCAAAAATTAGGCTGGTTGTGGAATCTTGCTTTGTGTCATTCTATATGTAATACAATTTATGATACTCATTGCTATGTGCACTGGTAAATGTTGTGTTTTTCGGCTGCCTGTATATTAAGGCTCCATTTTGTTTACCTGCTAAGGAAAATTGGATAGAATGAAATTTCCTGTTGAACCTTTATCAGGCTTTAGTAAGGTACATAGATAGTATTCCATTCAGCTTTTCTATCATGTCCTCCACCATAGAATATACATCCCCTAAATTCTTTTATGAATGAATGCCTTTAACCTTATGATGCTGAAAGCCTGGGCTCTTTCTCTCTCTCTCTCTCTCTCTCTCTCTCTCTCTCTCTCTATATATATATATATATATATTATATTTGTCCACATATCATTACCCTTTATTACTTAGGAGACATATACAATACAACAATTTTAAATCTCATTTATTATATCTAAACATGTTCCAAAGCAGTTGAGAACTTAAATTTCCCCTGTACCTGACAGAACTCTATGATGTTTCAGTTGGTTGGATTCCTTTTATATTTTGTTTCGGTGGGTTGATTACATATGTTTGCTTTTAATGGCAAGTGTTATAACCTGCGAGTGAATATTTGTGGTACTTGGATATTACTATATGCCCATCTTTGTATTTTGTGATACAGGGACACTGCAAAGTATCGTCCATTGATGAAAACAAACTTGGTCAGCCATTCCCTCAAATACCTTACTCGAACATATTTAGGGCAAGTCAACTTCCCCTCTCCTTTCTACTTCTCTTTTTTCATTCGTAAACTCATGTTCCAATTTAAATTGTTCTCTTTCCAGTTATGACATCCAGTCTGGCACACATGACCCATATGAAGACTGTGTTTCTGTGATGAGGCTGTACAAGAGAATTCGTGGGCAAGTACATAAGGAGGAATGCTTAGGAGCATTTAAATTGAGTAACATCTCTGGCATTTCTGATTTCTGGAAATCCAAGGAACTTGAGAACTCCACACCCGATGAACTTTTTGCCATGTCAAAACCAGACTATAAATGTTGGTGTTTGGATTTAGTTTAGAAAATGACAGCCTTAGCGATTGGCCTGTCTTTATCCTTTAGATCATGAAAGGTTATTCTAGAATCTAGATGGAGATGTTTATATGTTAGGGACCTGACTCAACTGAGAATTTGAGATACAGTTTGTAGATTCATGGTGAATCTTCTTCTTCTGCTTCCTCATTTATTTTATGCTTCTTGAAAAGAAACAAAATGCAAAACGGAAAAAAGCAGATTCATATAATGCGGTAATTACATACTAATTATTGTTCAACATTTTTCCACAGCTGTCGGACTCCATTAGCAATTACTAGTTACTAAATTTACATGTCTTGAGTTTAGTTATGAAATCATAGTCATTATAACTGAGTAATCATATTGTACTGCAAAGCTTGATTTTAAAGCCGAGCTCTCTTGTGTTCACTAGATAAACAAATACTTCTTGTCAGGTGACAAGGAACAACTTGTTATTTTACAAATTTGTTTAATTTATCATCCTGGAGAGTGATGAATGCTCGTACATTCTTAACTGAGAAAGGTGTCACCAATATCATGAATCATGATTGTATGACAAGACAGTTTTTATTTTGGCACATGTGTAAGAATAAGCTTATATATGCTTTTTGTATATGTAATTTTAGGAGTAAATTTATGTACATTTTTTTTATTAAACATTAGATACATAATAAATTTTTTTTACATGATCAGTAGTAAGAAAGAAAGAAATAGATACTTTTTTGTAAAAAAATTTACGTGTTACTATATTTTTTAAAATATTGTTATTACAATGTTCATGCATTAAGTGTTGGAGAATATTAAATTTTCAAAATGTCTGTATCCATAAATGGGCAATATATTATTTATAAATTCTAAAGTCAAAACTGTATGGGATAAATAATACGGTGGACCGTATTAATTATTTTTTCCCCAAGGTGCATTTGTAGAAAAGTGCAGCTACTATCCGCAACTGTAAAGGTTATTTAAAATAAAAAAATTTAGTATTTTCACAAATATTAAGTTTGCAATATATAATGATATAGTATAGATTATATTATATATATATATTATCACTTGAAAACTGAAGTATTTTTTTTAGGTCTTCTACTTAAAAAAAACACATTTGATTAAGGAATTAAGCGAAGAATCACTAGGTTACATCACTGAAGTATTCAAGTAAAGTAAATGGGACTTTGTTTTGGTGCAAATTTTGGTAGCAATTAGCATGTTCAGTTATGAAATAGATGCACCGAAATAGAAAGTGTAATAAAAATATAAAAATGAATAAATGAAACCAATGGGCAAATTTTAAAATAGAGTGAGAGAGTGAGAGAGACAGAGAGAGAAGGGATTTGAAGAAAAGAGGGAAGACGAAGAGGACTTTTGAGTTTCAGTCAAATTCCATGCATAAATAGTTTGATTATTTCTTTGCTTTCTTGATTTATAGCATAGTGTCTCTTCTCTTTGGTTTCTGCGAGGAAGTCGATTCGTGTTTTGACCTCGAACACTATACTCATGGCGACCATCTGGGATGCCGTCTTGGAGTTAACCAAGTCGGCTCAGGAGAAGAACTCTGATCCTCTTCTTTGGGCGATTCACCTGAGTTCCACTCTCAACGCCGCCGGCGTTTCTTTGCCCTCCGTCGAGCTCGCCGACCGCTTGGTCTCTCACATCTGTTGGGACAATCATGTACCTATCATGTGGAAGTTTCTCGAGAAGGCCTCGACTCTCAGAATTGTTCCTCCTTTGTTCGTTATCGCCCTTCTCTCTGCCAGGTCTTTTTTCTTCCACCATCTCACTTGTATCGTTTTCTTCTTTACTGTTCTTTTTTTAAACTCTTCCTCACATGATTGTGTTTAGGTCAATTATTCTGGCGTATCCTTTGTAACTTAGACTCTGTTTGGAAATTTTATGGCCTTTCAACTCCTGTTGCATAAGAGAAACCTGCAGAATATTGTTTGGTAAAACATTTGCTGAAAATTTCAATATGATTCTATAGGTGTTTAAGAAAAAAATTATATAGCTGCTAGGAATACTAAGTTCCCAAGCTTGAAAAAATGGATCTGATTATGTTAGATGGATTCGAATTCAAATAGGAAAAAGGTAGTTGTTGGGATTTTAGAGAATTCACAAGTTATTTATTTATTTATTTTTAATCGGTCCTAATCAACTTCGAAAACTAACTCCTTGGTGCTTTTCAAAAGATGAATATTGTTGGGTAAACATGTGCTAGAAACTTCAAAAATAAAGGAAAACAGAAACAGATATTGGAAAATTTGCTTTACATACTTTTCAAAAGGTTTTTATTTTCCTTTGGAGTGCCTGGATTCTTCCTAAACAAAATATTGGTAGCATGAGGAGTGACTCGACGGGACTGGACATCACTATATTCCAACAGCGCCTAGGCACTTTTTTGTCCTTGTTTTTGAATTTCCTGCATTTTTCAATGCCTCTTGTCTCTTAAACATACCTATGCTTTATAATATTAGCTGTCATTGGCTGCTGGACTGCCCTTTTATACTAGAATTATCTGGATATGCTTTCTTTCTCTGGTTCTATTCTTTATGTTTTGGTCTTAGTCACTACTCTCCTTTTGGTTCAATTCAGTAAGATAATGTACTCTAATAGTAGATTTCACAATAAAAATTCCTTTTCCGTTTTCTTCTTTGGCATTATGTAAATCCATGTATACTATTCTTTCTGACTTAATTGCCCATTACAGTAGATCATTAGAAACTCTAATGGGAGAAGTTTAACTAATCCTACAAGGAAATGCAAGACTAAGATCTATAATTTTCTAATCTGCTAGCTGTCTTGTTTACTGAAAATCACTCCTTTTCAAATTAAATCTTCACATGCTAAGTTGATTACAATCTTGTTTTACTGATTTAATTGCATTTCACCCACTGGTTATATGATATCTTTGGCTTTCCTTGATTACAGGGTTGTTCCAAACAGACAGCTTCACCCAGCAGCTTACAGACTTTATATGGAGCTCCTCAGGCGACATGCCTTTTCTCTTGCATTTCATATCAACTGTCCGAACTACCAAAAGTGCGGTTCAATTGCAACTTGATTTCCTACTTCATTTATTTAATTAGTAGCTCCTTAAAATGTTTATAATTTTGAGATTTAATTTTTATTACAAGAAAGTATACAAGTAAAAAGGAGGATAAAAGATTTAAGAATATGGACAACAAAATGATAAAATTACTAGATTTTTGCTTATAAGTTCTCTCCAGTCTCCACTTCCTCTGTAAAACCATAAGAGAAACTCTTTTCTGTCAAAAAACATATTTACTTAATGACATTTCATATTGATGGTATCACAGGATCATGAAATCAATTGATGCTGTTCTTCAGGTTTCCCAAGTATATGGCCACAAAGATTGTGAACCTGGAGTTATTCTTGTTGAATTTATCTTGTCAATTGTGTGGCAGTTACTTGAAGCATCATTAGATGACGAAGGTTTATTAGATCATGTCCCAGAAAATAAGCCTAGATGGTTAAATAAGCCGCAAGATATGGATATTGATGGTCCTGACTTCTTCAGTGGAAAGAAATCCGATCAAAAGGAGGGGTTGCAAAAGGCAAATACAGCAATGGCCATTGAGATCATTGGAGAATTTTTACAAAGCAAAATAATTTCAAGGATCATATCGTTAGTCCATCGAAACATGTAAGACTAATTGAAATATTTGTTGAAATTGTGGTGCATATGTGACTATGTTGCTTTTAAGAGGTTAACAGTCTGAACATTCCTCAATTTAGATTCTGGGAAGTCCATTTAAGAATTGGTACTTTACATGTAAAAGTTTTCATCATTGTAGGCCATTGCATTGGGAATCTTTCAGTCACCAACTGCAGCTGCTGGCAACAAACTCTTCAGTTTTAAGGAACATGAAACAAATTAGTCCAGACACCTTGTTGCTTTTGATTTCCAATATCCATAAGGTTTTGTCTCATGATTTTGAAACATCGAAGCTGGGGTTCAATTCTGTAATGGCCGCTTGCTCACAAATATCCTCTCCTGGTCATTCTTATGGTGATAATTGCTCTTTACTATGGCTTCCTATTGATCTTATTTTGGAAGATGCAATGGATGGAGGGCAAGCGGTGGCTTCAAGTGCTGTTGAAGTTATTACTGGTATATTGGTGACTTGTATTATCACAATGTTTCCTGCATGGTGTTGGAATGGATAAGACGTTTAGCATTCAAAGCAGTATTATTTAATTGAAGTTTTTATTGCAGGTTTGGTGAAGGCTTTACAAGCAGTTAATGGTACTACATGGCACGATACATTTTTTGGTTTATGGGTTTCGGCACTACGCCTTGTTCAAAGGGTAAAAACAGGAAAAGTTGGTTTGACCAAAATTATATGTAGTTGTCACAAATTTCTTTTTGAAGTGGAAGGAAAATTCCTCAAACAAAACACGGGCTATTTATTTTATGATTTTGGGTGGGGATAATCATTTTTTTTTTGTTTAAATGCTTTTTTACCCTTGGGGGCTGTTGTCGGAAGAAGATTTATGAGGGAAAACCTGCTTGATGAATCTACTCATCTGTAAGATGTGGTGAAAAGACAAAGTTTTTCATCAATAAGGAAAGACTATGCAGCATGTGATAGATAAAGTATTACATCATTGTTGGTGGATCTACATTTTATCTGATTCATTGGTTACTAAAGGTCCAGACTGAATTGTATGCTTTATGATGGTCTTCACTTGTCTAACGACTTAAATTCCTCCTTGTTCTTTCAGGAGAGGGATCCAAGTGAGGGTCCTGTACCTCGGCTAGATACCTGCTTGTGTATGTTATTTTGCCTTACAACTCTTGTAGTTGCTAATATTATTGAAGAAGAGGAAGGTAAACTGATTGAAGAAGCCGAACGTAGTCCTACTAATCAAAGAAAAGACAAACAGGCTTTAGGAAAGCGTCGCGGGGAATTGGTTTCCAGCTTACAGCTATTGGGTGATTACGAGAGCTTACTGACTCCTCCACAATCTGTTATTTTGGTAGCTAATCAGGCTGCTGCCAAGGCTATCATGTTTGTATCAGGACACACAGTTGGCAATGATTACTTAGAATGTTTTAGTGCGAATGACTTGCCCATGAATTGTTGTAAGTAATTGCTTTTGTCGTGGAATGTGTGGAACTAGTGTTAGCCATGAGGCAAAATTAAAAAATTAAACTGTTAAGGTGCACAAGTAACACTAATTCAAAGGATTTGATAAATGAACATTGCAAGGCAGTTATAACTAAATACTGAGAGTACTTTCTTACATTTTTTTTTGGGTGAGTTTTCTTACATTTTTAAATCCCTATCCCGAAATTAATTATTTAGATCTAACCTTGTGGGCAAACTGTCAATGCGGTTTCTGGCTCCCTTATATATTATAATAATTAAATATTTCTTTTTACAATCTTGTAAATGTTTTCTTTATAGATTTTACCTGGGAAAATCTGAACCTCATCACTTTTCACTCTTTGCCGTCATAGCTATAGTCATCCATAGATTGTTGATTGCACCTTTAGCTTGTGTTAATTGTTGTTTTCCTGTCTGTTTTCTTCTGTTTATTTGCTCTCAAGTATGATTATCTGATTATCTTGTAAAGGCCTTCTTCACATCTTTGTTCTATACTCCTAATGTCGTCCATTTGGTATGATATGAATGACATTTTATTGTATTTTGTGCTTTCTTGTAGCTGGAAACTTACGGCATCTGATTGTTGAAGCTTGTATTGCAAGAAATCTGCTTGATACATCAGCTTATTTTTGGCCTGGTTATGTCAATGCACGCAGTAGTCAAATACCCCGTAGCATTCCTGGGCAGATTCCTGGCTGGTCATCATTGATGAAAGGGTCACAGTTAACTGCTCCGTTGGTCAATGTCTTAGTTGCTACTCCAGCTCCCAGGTAATTTGCTGCCCCGTATATCTTTTCTGTACCATCCACAACCACCCCCCGCCCAAATAAAAAAAAATGTCTGATGGTTCATATGTTGGAAAGGTGTTTGGTTTGAGCAACTTCTGTGAATAGTTATTATGTTTCCTGAGCACATGAACTTTTAAGAGGGTTCTGTACTCCAATATTGCAATATATGAAGTCCTAGTATTTTATAACCTTACACAGATAATTCAGGAAGATTCTTCGAACATCAGCTTCTCTTGTTTTTCCTTATCCCTTTTTTCTTTTCTTCTTAGTACAATTCTTGCACCTTGATTGCCTTTTCACCTTGAACTTTTTTGTCTTGTAGTTTTTTTTATAAAAGCTACCATGCACCTTAGAATTCATTGAGATTTGCTTATTCAGTTCAGGGACTTCTTTAATACTTTGTTTAGTGTTGGTATGTTTTAGAGAATGGGTTAGGAAAGTTTTTTATCTAATGTCTGGTCTATAAGAAATTTTGAAATAAATAATGGGGAGGCCATTGGGGGAATGCTTGATAGTTAGATATGTTGGTGTTCTTTGAACAAGATGGTTAAAATTTGGAGATCCAAAGCAATCAATAAGCTATTTTCTCTTACTCTGAAAGAGTGCATTTACTTAATTATTTAATTAATATTCAATTAATTGATTTGATTACTTAAATAATCAATTGATTTAATTACTTAATTGATTAATTAACTTGCCTATTTAATTTATTAACTGATATGATGAACAAATTAATAAATAATATTCAAAATAGTCTTATTAAGAATAAAGATTAATTTCTTATATACTTTATTTATTGTTAAAACTATCGGGACTTTTAGAATAGGAATCGTGTAGTAACAGTAGGTATGGCTCAAAGCATGACATATGTGGGTTCTTCATAGAAAATGGATAGATACATATTTGATAGACACTCACACAACCACATATGCACGCAAGCACTTGTGGAGACATATTGTGCGTGTGTAAAAGTGGCAGCTCTCTGATTAACCATGGTATCATTACCATATCCTGGACTTTCGTTACACCCTTCTTTTCCCTGAAGCCAGATATATCAGATGCTCTTTATTGTATATTAGTCAGTGGAAAGGCAACTGAATTTAAGCTAATGGATTTGATGCAAGCTTAGCAGAGATTGAGAAAATATATGAAATTGCAAGAAATGGTTCAGATGAAGAAAGGATATTTGCTGCTACCATTCTTTGTGGGGCATCTCTGGTACGTGGCTGGAATGTGCAGGTAATTATGACGCCTATTTTATGTGTTTTTTCAAACAGTCTTTTACAAGGGAAGACTGGATTGTTCTTTGTTTACCTAGTCCCTTGCTATGTTGTTGTCTCCTTTTCTTGTTTTCCGTTGTCTATTATTTCCTTTCTGATTAGCAGCTATCATCTTTATTTGCAGGAGAACACCATTATTTTTATCATACTATTGCTCTCGCCTCCATCTTTTCCTAACTACACTGGGTCTGAAAGCCATATGATCAGTCAAGCTCCTTTTCTAAACACCCTTCTTATTGGAATTTCATCTGTAGACTGTGTTCAGATTTTCTCCCTACATGGCTTGGTATGTTGTGTTGTGTTTCTTTTTACTCATACATGTTCATAATAACTTCCATATTTTTCCAGAAAGAAAAAGAAGGAAGATAAATAATAGAAATTAAGATGTTTTGAGCTGATATATGGGTTTTATAACCTACTTTCAGGTTCCAGTACTTGCGGCTATACTAATGCCAATATGTGAGGTTTTTGGATCTTGCGTTCCTAATGGTTCATGGACACTTGCTACTGGAGAAGAACTTTCTTGCCATGCTGTGTTCTCTAATGCATTCACTCTTCTGCTGAGGTTATGGCGTTTTAACTATCCACCTCTTGAACAAGTGATGGGAGGTGCAGCAACTCCAGGATTAGCATACCAACTAAGTCCTGAGTACCTTTTGTTGGTTCGGAACGGCCTATCCGCATCATTTGGAAAATCACCAAAAGATCGGTTAAAATGCAAAAGATTGTCAAAACTTTTAACTTTCTCTAAAGAACCTGTTTTTATGGATTCCTTTCCGAAATTGAGCTTTTGGTATCGGCAACATAAAGAATGTATTGCTTCAGCCCGCTCTGGTCTTGCACCTGGAGGACCTGTTCATCAGATTGTTGATGCGCTACTAAGCATGATGTTCAGGAAGATAAATAGAGGTGTGCAGGCTGTGACACCTACAACTTCAGGTAGTAGCAATTCATCTGGGTCTTCATTAGAAGATACTTTGATAAAACTGAAAGTGCCTGCTTGGGATATCCTTGAAGCTACTCCCTTTGTGCTTGATGCTGCGCTTATAGCCTGTGCTCATGGAAGGCTATCTCCCCGTGAATTGGCTACAGGTTCCTCTACCTTTCTCAAAAATGCCTTAATATTTTTCTAATTTGATTTTATTATTCAATTTCATATTAATATATATATATTTAAATTATGCGGAGGTGATGATGCTTTAAAATCTAAGAATGTGACTATATGTTGAGTGAGATTGTATGTGACATGACTCTTGGAGTAACTTAAATAATATTCTTCGGCATATTATGATTTTATGGAGGAAACTAATAACAAATAATAAGTTTTATCATTTTATTAGTGAGAATTTGCCTTCTTCAAGGTGGCATTGAATATTTTGATGAGTACAATGGAAGCATAAGTTTGGTTAATCATCAAACTGGATTGTTAATGCTTATTTATTTTAAGTTATTATTATTGTTATTTGCTATGTAACTTCTATGAGCATTTTTACCTCAGGCCTCAAAGATCTTGCGGACTTTCTTCCAGCAACTTTAGCTACCATTGTAAGCTACTTCTCTGCTGAAGTAACGCGGGGCATATGGAAGCCAGCTTTTATGAATGGAACTGATTGGCCTAGCCCTGCTGCAAATTTATCCATTGTTGAGCAACAGATAAAGAAAATTCTAGCGGCTACAGGTGTTGATGTCCCAAGCCTTGCTGCAGGTAATTCAAGTCTTTAATTTCTTTATATATATATATTGGTTTGTTGAACAATCAATTTTTGGAGTATCTAGGTTCCAGATCCTTTTATGCTGCCTTTGTTAGTGATATTAATTAATTTTCTTGTGGTCAAGCTTTGGGCTTTTTTCAGTTTCACTCTCTACTCTGAATAGTGAATACCTTTGCATGTTTTGGATAAATAAGATTTTTGTGGCAAGTAATCCACAGATGATGAGTAATTCTTAATTGACAAATTTGATGTATGACTTAATCTGTATAGAGAAGCGATGATTCATCAAATCAATCTGTTGACACTAATTTAAACTTTACGATAGCAGGTGGGAATTGTCCAGCTACCCTTCCTTTGCCGTTGGCAGCTTTTGTAAGCCTGACAATAACCTATAAACTTGACAAAGCTTCTGAGCGTTACCTAGTACTGATTGGTCCAGCTATGAGTGCTCTTGCTTCTGGTTGCCCATGGCCATGCATGCCTATTGTAGCTTCTTTGTGGGTCCAGAAGGTGAAGCGTTGGAGTGATTTCTTTGTATTCTCTGCTTCTGGAACTATCTTTCATCACAGCAGGGATGCTGTAGTTCAGCTCCTAAAAAGTTGCTTTACATCAACCCTCGGGCTTGGTTCTGCCTCTGTTCATAACAATGGTGGTGTTGGTGCACTTCTTGGTCACGGCTTTGGTTCTCACTTCTCCGGTGGAATCTCCCCCGTTGCTCCTGGGATACTCTACCTAAGGGTGTACCGGTCTGTTAGAGATGTAATGTTCTTGACAGAAGAAATTGTGTCTCTTTTGATGCTTTCCGTTAGAGATATAGCAAGTAGTGGGTTGCCCAAGGGACAAGTGGAGAAACTAAAGAAGACCAAGTATGGAATGAAATATGGACAGGTTTCTCTTGCTACATCAATGGCACGAGTTAAGCATGCTGCACTACTTGGAGCTTCATTGCTTTGGATTTCAGGGGGATCTAGCTTGGTTCAATCTTTGATAAAAGAAACCCTGCCTTCCTTGTTTTTATCATCCCATGGATCAGAGCAGGAAAGCGGTGGAGAATCTGGACATTTGGTGGCCATGCTTCAAGGCTATGCACTGGCATATTTTGCTGTGATTAGTGGTACATTTGCCTGGGGTATTGACTGTTCATCACCAGCATCGAAACGACGACGGAAGATTCTCGAGTCTCATTTGGAATTTCTTGCAAATGCCCTTGATGGGAAAATATCGCTTCGATGTGATAGTGCCATGTGGCATGCATACTTGTCTGGGTTTGTGAGCTTGATGGTGGGATGCACTCCTTCGTGGGTCTTGGAAGTCGATGTGGATATGTTAAAGAAACTGAGCAACGGATTGAGACAACAGAAGGAAGAAGATTTGGCACTTCGCCTACTGGAAATTGGAGGGATAGGTGTCATGGGTGCCGCAGCTGAAATGATAATTGAAAGTAGTTCTTAAACAACAACCACCAAGCCTTTTCCCACTAGGCAGTACATATTAAACAGCACTCACTCCATGGCAACTAGAGTTTTTTTTTATAGGATCGAAGAATCACTACCCTGTAAACCGTTTTGTCCCAGGATTATTATGGTTTGGCTGGAAAAGAATTGGTCTTATTAAGAACTGTTCCGTCACGTTATTTTAATAACAATCTTTTGTAGTTATATTTACTTTTTGTTCGCATTTTTTGTTACTATTGACATGGTCACAGGGAAATAGCTTTCCTTTTCTTGGTGCCTTCAATTGCTAGAGCTTCTTGAGTTAAGCTTTGCAGAATGTAGATATTGTCATAAAACAGTCCGATTTGCACCGGTTTTCTTGATATAGTCCTTTTCTTGGTTCTCCCTATAGTTAATCGATGGCTACTAAGATAACTGGATTTGCATGAAACAGTCCGATTTCTTCCGGTTTCCTTACCTTAGAAGAGCTGGGCTAAGTTGCTGCCTGCAGGAATGAAGTACAATAAAGAGATCATCGAACTCTCAGGACGCGACCTCTTTATAAACGAATCAAACGATTGAGCTGACAAGGATCTCCATACTTTGGGTCTTAAAAGTCATATGGCCAAGGACCAAGGGATGGGTCTTCCCATCTTTGATGGAGCTTGGTCAGTTCAACGTTTTCTTCTTTCAAGAAGCTACGACTCTCAAGTGGATCATCACTTCTCCTTTTTCTTAATGACTTAAAATGAAGTAAATTGTACGGCTTGTTGACCAAAACCTGTTTTTAAAGCACTCCTGTCGAATGGTTGTTAGTTGTTACCATACATAGAAGACTGAAAATACTCATCTCCCATGTTTAGAACAGAACAGGTACACCTAAAGAGGCAAGCAATATGAAGAGGAATTACGTACCCGTCTCAAAAATTCTTATGAATCAAATATTAAGAGAAGGGCATCTGATAACATATCCCCAAACCGACAGTCTTGTAGGAAGGTTCCTTTCTAAGGGGACTTTCAACTTTGTCACATACTCACATCTTTACAAAAACTTGTATTCCTAACCAATGTCATGGGGATCCCAAAAATCTGTGATGGTCCAGGTCTTTGAGAGAAAGAAATTGCTTCTTCATGAAATCCCCTCAACAGATATGGAATAGAACCCATCAATCTGAAACTCAGTCACCCAGTGCAGAATGCTATCCAGAATCAATTTTTGCACAATAAAACAAGAGGTGAAATATTTAAAAAAAAAATACAAAATCAATCTGAATTTTCCAGATTAATTGGGTTACAAGGGGATCCACTCAAATAGCTTTTATACATTTTGGATCCAAACTTCCTATGCCTACCTCATCTCATATCATCCTTTCTCACTTTGTAACCAATCCTGCAATCAGGAATTGGAGTCAAGGTAAGGAAACATTTACACGGTATTATACAAAGGGGAATTGGATTTGCCAGTGCCACATTACAATTTCATTAGCATTGGAATAAGAGGTGTCATTGGTGGACATTGGTACATGTGGTGGTGTTACCCTTGGTCACATCCGGAGAATCGGAACTGGCGACCTCTGATTGTTGCTGGCTACTCCGACGAGATCTTTTGGTTGGGATGAGTGGATTGTTCTCTTCCTCATCGATGGCTTCTTGTTTATCCACATTACCGCCCTTGAAATCTGGGTGTAAGTAAGCATCCTGAAGATACAGTCTCATGTTCAGGTTTGGTTCAATAGCTTTTTCAAGTGTATCTTTCACCATGGCATCCTGTCACCAAATATTCGAATTGTCACATATATACTCACTCACTCGTCTTATTAACTCCCCCACAATGATTGATTGCCATTAAAATATACATTACAAACCTCTAACGGGAATTTTACGAATGCTGATTCAAAGCGCCCTTTGCAATACCAATGGAACCAAATTGTCAAAATAGGTAGCGCCATGAGCACCATTGTGGCCTTCTCAGCACCTCTTGCGCTTAACAATCCCATCCAAAGAATTTGAGATATGACCAAACCGATAAGTACTCGACGATGGACATCAGGCCAAAATGCTGCTCCACTCTCGTAGCTCTGATGATACACATTGATGATCTGATGGCGGAAGACCAAGTAGGCAAATGCAAAGAAGAGGAGAATAAAAGGGAGAAGCACTGGTGTTATGGGAGAATACACATGCCCCAGAATAAAATATAATTGTAGACGAGGTTCATTTATAGCGAAGTTCAAGTCTCCAGGATTCATAGCCTGCTCTCTATCCTGCTCTGTCTTCACCAGGAACATGTTCTTGAGGTGGAATATAACTAACGGAACTAGTCTCAGGATTTCAGCAGCAACTCCAGCCCAACCATCAACCATTACGTATGTGATGAAGAATGTGGCTTTCATAGGTACGGTACTGCCTGCGGTTTTTGTGAATCTGCATGTTACATTCTCAGGGCAAGATTAGATTTAGAAGCTATATATGTATCTAAGTTCTAAACTTTATTAGCTAAAAATGAAGGGACCTACTCTGTTGAGGACCCTTTAATAAACTCCTGAAGTTGTTGAAATGCTGTTCCCGTTACAATGCTCCCAAGGAACACATTGACCAGAACGAAAAAATAATATTTCGCAGCTGACCTCCTCTCCAACGATGAAAACGATCTATGACCTTCTACTTTTGACATGTACATCATAATCGTTGGAAGCAGAATGAGGAATATCTTCAATACTAGACCTGGTAAAAACCCCTGTATCACATTCTTCACAGTATCCCTGCATGAAATTAAAGCTTCTCACTTGTCAGCGCATGCACTAAACAAAACCGAAGCCATTACAAAACAAAATGATACACACAACACAGCATGCACTTACCTTTCCAGTAATGGCGTTAAGAAAGGAAAAACCTTCTCAATGGACTCAATGTTGGCTAGAGATTGGACGAATGCTATTGGTATCATGAAGCAGAATATTAGGAAAAAAAGAGCAACATACATGAGCAATCTTCGAATAGTGAGTTCAACAAATGGAATTGAAAGATTTTCCCAACAGACATCTCTAGGCTCAGGAGCCCATTCTGTGAGCCAAATAGTAGGATTACTAGACTGTTGAGTTTGAGCGCACACAGCTGCTCCCCACCGTGTTTTGAATGAAACAAATGCGGCTGGCACTATAGCCTCTGGATCACTTGAAACTCTTGATCTTTCTTCCTCTTCCTGGTCACAATCAGTATTAAATGGCAAGGCAAAATGTACAAGGGAACCAAAGCACACGGAAAAAAGGAAATCATCACTTACTTCATTATTCAGCTTGGCAATCTCCGCTTCATAATAATCAATAGCATCAACTTTTTCTCCCAGGAGACCTAGAAAGCCTGTCTATATACATAAGATTTCAAATTGCAAAACATGGGTCATTAGTCATGGTTACCTTGTAAGTAGTCTCCAAAGAAAAGTTAGAAGAATCTCAGTCAGCAAAGATTTTATAAACTACTTGGTTGTTCATCATGTAGAGAAAGGTACCCGTGTAGTTGGCCTAGATGACTTTGGAGATCTTTCAAATTTATTTTGGTAGTAGACGAGCCAGTTTTGCAAGTTCTTCTTCTGTGCAACTATAGATGCGAGCTTGTTCGCATTATAGATAACCTACAAATTCACGAGATACAAATCCTTTACTGAATTAGAGAAAGATACTAAATTGATGTTTGGTATGTAGAAAGTTTAGTTTCCCAGCACTTAAAAAACTTACTCAAAATTAACAATCGCGAAAACTTTCAAGTTTATATGTAAATAATATAAGGATATTGTTTTTTTTCAGTACACATATCTCATGTTTAAACCTTTTTATGTATAAGCTTTCAAGGCGCGTGACTTAACAGAAAATTCTCGGCACATTTTATGTTACTTCTTGACTCTTGAATCAGTTAATTATGGAAGAAAAACAATGAAGTAACATACAGTATGTAACAGATAGTGTTCAGGATGATTGACACAAAAGAAATGTTCGATATGCTCGCTGACTGTCTCATCGGGGTCCGGGGGAACATTCCTCACTAGAACCTGAAAAATTTAAGAAAAAAAATAGAAAATTTTCACGAATCAGCATTCCATGTTGCTTACAATTTTTCAACCTTCATAGGAACTAGGAATTGTCCAAATAAAGAGCACTAGCAACATATACCACAAATATTTATATATAAACATGCCAAAAAGGTAATGTCACTAGTGACTAGAAAGTCTGTTATAAATACTACAACGCTGAAAATAACAGATTGATTATCATTCATCAACATAACATGGAACAAAAAATTAGTAACTTACAGTAAATTGGTCTGGACGACGATTTTCAGATGCCAAAAATCTTAATCTCATATCTGCTATAATCTTGTATTCTTTGAAGAGACAGTAACACGACCAAAATGTGAAGACATATGACATGCCAATATGCACCCAAACCCTGGAAGAAGATGGCAAAAAATTTCATGATAGAAACAATGTAAGAATCGTGGAATGAAGTAGGAAGCAAGAAGTCTGCACCCTATTTTTATATCAATAATGGCGGTATTCAACAGTTGAACTCACAAGTTTGATGCAAATGGAATGTTAGATATTGAAATCTTGTCGATATTGCTATACTTGAGACCTTTAGCATCTTGCAATGTCTTCCCCATCCAATTAACCGGAACCAAAACCATAAAACTGAGTAAGGCAATTGGGGCGAATATCTTCAAGCTGTATTTGAATAACTTATTTAGAGAGAATATTTCAGCATTAAAAGGGGAACTATAAGCAAATAGAGAAATGTTTTAAGATGCTTCAATTAGAAACTTCATCTAGCTAGGCTAGATAGGTGACTCACCCAAGAAGATAAATCCGAATATACACAGCAGAGTCAAGGCCTGCGTGATCAATAAGTTCTGGTTGCGGCATCCTCAATGCTGCAGGCATCCAGTTCAGAAACTTTATATATGTGGTGACGTCCAGATTCACAAATCTGTTTACAAAGTTTCTAGAACTCGTTGGGCTGCCTCTTATTCCCTTCAGATACCATTTTGGGAAGTAAACCCGATCGTTAATTGGTTGAAGTCGCAACATTGCAAAAGCCACCAGGAAGGCAATTGCAGACAAGAGATTGATAGATGCAGAAACGCCAATTTCCGAAAGACTTGCCATTTTCTCTCCTTATAACCACTCAATCTGCACCAAAATTCATATAGAAACAATTAATTTTTTTCCTGTCTTTTCCTAGCATACCATACTATTTTGAGTCAATATCTGTTTTATCCTCATTCAATTGATGAATTAGACGTGCTCTCTTAAGTTTCCATGCCTCAATCACCTCTGCAGAGTTTATGCCTTAATATTATGCTTCCCTGTTAGGAGCTTGTGATGATCTACTAATGCCGATAGCAACATTGACTACTCGGCGTTTTAAGATGAACATGTTCAAATTGATAAAGCAGAGAAAGATTCAGGAAAGAATAAAAGAAAAACAACGAGAACCACGCATTTTTCACATTAATCAAACAAACCCTCGTGATTGCTCGAGATTTCCTGGAACCAAACATTTGAGAATGGCATACCATAGTTCAATTCTAGTGTTTTCTCGTGGAACCAGTCAATGTATATTAAATTGAATTGTAGAAACTGTTTGATTTTAATCCTCAAGACAACTTTATTTGTCAAATCAGTCAAACAAGATAAAATAGATATAAAAACTAGCTGAAAATTGAATCTAATTAATCAAGCATTTCGCAGACTTGTAAAAGAAAACACAATGCAGGAGACGTACAAGGCGCACAAATTTTGAAGATAAAGATCAATGGTGACGAATTGTAAACAATTGAATCTCCATGCGGCGATGACTTGAGCCAAGTTTGATAAGCGAGAAATGGTGAGGAAAAAAATCTTCAGTCAACAATATGTTGATTCTCATGTTATGGAACGATGGATTGGGTAGGTTAATCCGCTAACCGTAATTTCTTTCGCTTTTGCTTTCGTTGATCGTGCTTCCCCGATGTCAAAACAGAGGAAAATGCATGGACTCGTCGGCAACTTGTCCATTTTCGAATAATACGGTAACGAATTTCCCGAGAAGTGCCAAGTGGAGCGAATGACAGCAGAGCCATTAATTGAGCCCGCCACAAAAGAATCGGGAACTATCGTTTGCCGTTACAGCTGCCACGCTTTTTCTAACGTTTTTGGACTCACGAGTTAAACAAGTGTCTCATTCAATAACAATATTTAGTATTGGCCAAAATAAATAAATGAATAATAATAATTTTAGAAGTGTCTAATTCTATAAAAGGCAACAACAACCAATCTAGTAAAATAGATGAATTAATACATCTTCTTTCACATTTCCTTTACAAAGTAGGGAACAGAGAGTATCCACGCGCAGGAGCCTCGCGTGGGGTTCATTTCTAGAAAATGCGTTGACCTCCCTTCAAAGTTACAGTAAGCGTAGCCAAAAAGATAAGGCGGGTATGTATTATAGGGATATAAATAATGTACATACATGCATTACTCTAAATGCATGGCCCGGAAAAATGAAACTGTGTACTAGCTACCACAGTCTACAATAATGTTTAAACAAGAAACTGTATAATCAGCAATCAATGGGCCTCTTCAAGAGTAGTGTTCATAATCACTCACTATTGTTCCTACTTCCACTGTATATGCGTACTCAACTTTGGAAGTTGGAACAGAGAATTATACTAATGCCTAACAGAAATTACTTTATTACAGGCCTAGAGTTAAATGAAAAACGCAAATGAGTGGTACGAGGCAGAAGAATTTAATTTGTACGCAGTGAATATTAGAAGAGTTCACCCATCTTCCACTATATCCTCTCCGATGGAGCTCATACTTCCATTGGTAGCAGGTTGATGAAGCTCGTCGTTGTCGTTGTCGTTGTCGCTTTCGTCAGGATCAGGATCACTATTATTGTCATCGGAGGACAAAGGCACTAGCCAACAAGTTCCATGGAGGTGTCCATTAACACAAACAAAGTAGTCGATGGCTCCATCATGCGAGCCGAGCCTTCTGGAGGCGCTTCGGGGAACAAGCCTAGCTTTGGTCATACTCCAAACCCGAGCACCACAATATGGACAGCGCACAATTAACTCGAGCTGGACTTGGCGTCGGATCAAGCAGGCTAGGGTTCGTGATCTCATGAATCCTTGAAACACTCCTCTGTATATTCCCAAATCATCCTCCATATCCCCCATCCTATGCTCACACGGATCGCTCACATACAATAAATCTCCCCTACACTTCTTCGTTAAAAAGCTCCGACCCGACGTCTTCGAGAATCTCGACGATTTCACTAAGTGACCCGACACCCTCAAATTATGCCCGCAGCAGTATACCATGAGTTTCGCCAGTGCGTCCCACCCTCCTCCTATTCTTCCATTCGGCGCACCGCTCGCCAATGCTGCTACCATACGCGGTGCGCGATACACGCACATCTCGCGCCACAACAGTCTCTTCGCCACGGCTCGTAGCTTCTGGTTCAACGACGCTGTCACGCACAGGGTTCGTAGGTCCCACTTTATGGACTCGAACATCAGAACCAACACTCGCTCACTCAATATGCCCGATGACTCTCCGGATCCGGATCCCTCGCTCGGACTCCGAGGGTTTGGTCGGAGTCGCTGCTTCGCCACACTCATTTTTTTGATCTTCGGGAAACACAGCCATATCTTACTTATTCTTCTTCGGGCTCTATATAATTTCATGGACTGCTCCAACACGTTTCCTACAGGGGATGGTGGACCCATATATCCTGTTACGGACGGATACACGTTGCGTCTTGTGATTGGACGCCGGACACGTGTTGGCAGTATATAATATTACTGAAATGCCTGCCGTGAGAGAGAATCGAGGCGTAACGTCATTGACCAGATCGAGGCAGCAGTTGTCGCCACGTGTCCCCCTTGGACCGAGATGTTAAAAAATATCTTTTTTTGAGACTCGAAAATATCAGGGGATTGATTACGTGGCTTTCGGGTACGAGGGTGTGTTGGACACGAGTGCCACCAGAATTATCCATTTTTTAATCCCCACTCAATCTGCTAATGCTGCTTCTACACGTGGCGCTAGGACAAGCCAACACATGTGCCTGGTAGAATGAGTATAGGCATCAAGTGGTGATGGATGGGATGGGATTAGGATTTAGTAGGAAGTGGAGTTAAAAAAAACGAATGGGGTTGGTCATGGTCATGGAGTATGGAGCAAATTTAAAATGGAAGGCATGCTTTGTCAGGTAGCATATGTATGAAAATAAAGCTAATGAACAGCTTTAATTTGTCTTGGTGGAAATATCTTTTAATTTTGCCTTTAGCAGGCGTGTTGTGTTGGACACCCACTCTCCATATATATCATCTTACTATTTCTGGCTCTGCACCCATAATCATTGAGGGCTTGGCGCTGCCTACGCGGTTTTTTTGTTAGTTGGGAATAATTATGGAATTTGGGATTGGGAATATTGTCCACCTACTTTTTCCCCTTCTTCCATCTGTGTCTAATACTCTAATATACTTCAACGCTTAAAAACGACCAAAAAAAAGAACTTCAACGTCAATTCTTGTTTAATCAAAGTAAAACAATTTATAATAAAGAAGCTAAAATTAATAATAAAACAATTTTTTTAGAGACTTAATAGAGAGAAAAATGAGGGACTAAATTAAAAAAATATTAATATTTGAATGGTTACAATAAGATTTTAGTATTTAAAGTAAACTAGACGATTTTTTATTGATTTACTAATTTAATTTGATTTTTACGATTTTCATTGTTTTAATTGTTAAAATAATTTTTAAAGTTGAACTAACTCGTTCTTCACTCTTACAAGTGATTGGATTGATCAAATGTTTAATCTAACCTAATTCTGACAATATTAGTTTGAAAACTTATTTATAAAATTATTTTAAAAAATAAAATATAAATTAAAAGAATGATCCAAATTAAATGTTTAAGTATTTGGCGGAACTCAATCTTATGGTGTGTTTTTTCCTTCAACTTTGCAGACCACCCTAATTAAGCAAAGCCCTGTCCCCTTAAAATTATCACAGAGCATGTAATACGTTTTAAGGCACTTTAATATAATATTAGGGTAAATAACGTAATATATATAAAATTATAAATGATTAAATATGATTAAATAAATCTAATCTAATAAGTCTGATGATTTGAATCTCAAGATATTTTTGGAGTTGGAGCGCGTTTCATCGTCAGCTTGAAGACAAACGATGTTGACAGCATAACAGAACATAGGTACCGCACCCGATTCTCGGAGACAGTCATTTGCCATCTATCTTAATGCCACGTACTCCGTTTCGATGAGAGTGGAGGGGACACGTGGCGCGATTGCATTTTTCGTCTTACTTCATGATGCCATGATTGATAGGAGATTTCCAGAATATTCCTCTCGATTTTCCCTTTAACCGACACGTGGTGTGCACGATATGCCATTGGCTTTCATCCCTACACGTGGCAGAATGCTAATCCATAGATAGTGCATCGGGGATCTCTGTAAAAACAGCAGAAGAGATTCGGTTGTCGTAGGTTATGCACTTATGCTGATGTGTAGGTGCACCACGTGGCAGATTTTAATTGGGAAATTTTGTCCCATAAACAGTTAATTATATTGACACTGATAAAGATAAAGAAGGCAGATTGCAAAACCCAAAGCCAAAAAGGTGCAAACTTCTACTGTACGGTTGAATAAACTTTTTTTTTTAATTTGATTTTTCTGATCAGAATACTTGACTACTTTAGTTAAGATTTGTAGAAAAATTTTATCAATCAATTGTTTAATTAAAATGCTCATTCTTTTTGTAGGATTTCAAAGTCATTTAAGAATTAAAATGCAAATAATAGTATAGTGTAGACAAGTACTAAAAATATATTATAAAAGTTATTAATTTATACGTCATCATTAATATTTTAGATCTTGTTAATGCCCTTATTTTATCAAGAATGATCTTTAAACATTGATTTTATGTACATGAATTCCAAGAAAACTCTACCAAATCTCGCTCTAGATATTAGAAGTATATTCGTGTTTAGCTAATCGCGAAATAACTCTAAAGAGATAAAATATAAAACTATGTAAGTTTTGCCAATATAAGAACTCTTTGTCTAACACGTGCAATTGAAATAGTGAAGAGACATCCCTATTTATAGGAAAAGAGAGCTCATAAATTGAATATGTCTGATGTGTGATTTTAATTCGATGTTGTGCCACTAGCACAAGCCCACTTCGGGTGGCGCATGGGGCTCCCGTTTGGGGTTGGGGTTGTTCCATTATCGCTTTCTTCATCTCTTCGCAATCTTTTCAACAAGTCAACCCATGATCCAATTTGATTTTTCCAACAAATATTTAGGCTCCAAAATCCAACACTTAATAATAATTCTTTTCATACATGTAATCTTTGAGACATTAGTTAATTACAACAAAGAAATATCTTTTAATAAAAGGCAAAGTACCCACGGTACCCTAAAATTTAGTGGTAAGTGTTAATTGTACCTCCAAAAATTTTTTATGGTCAATTATATCCTCAAACTTTTATATTTGACTCAATTGTACTCCAAGGTCTAATAACATCAAAATTGTTAACAGAAAATGCTGACATTATAGTGACATAAAAAGTGACTTTTTTTTCCTACTTTATTTTGGTGTCAATTGTACCCTAAAATTTTTACATTGATATTAGTTATATCACTAAACTTTTACTTTTTTGTCAATTATATTCCAAAAATATTGAGGTCAATATTATGTCAATATTTTTCGTTGACGATTTAGACGTCATTAAATCTCAAGATACAATTAACTAAAAAAAAAAAAAAGAAATTGGGATCACAACTAAGGTATCTTATAATTTGAAAATATCAAAAATACTTTTTGTCTAAATTAAAAACTTTTCACATGTTAAAACCTATCGACACTGTTTAAATAATGTGGACCTACAACTAATATAATGTTGGGGATATAATTGTAGTTAGATCTGGATATACCAAAACAATCTCTCATCAGTGAATCTTGCTTGATTAGGTGAGGTATTAATTAACATTCTATGAACCAAAAAAAAAAGTTTTAAAGAAGTCTTCATACTTTCTCGAACTAAAACTGAAAAAAAAAATGGAGTTTAGCCACGGTTAAAACCGTGGCTAAGAGCAGAAATTACCGTCGCCAACCATGTTAGCCACGGTAGGCCCTTCCGTGGCAAAAGTGGTGTCGCCTTTTAAGGTTTGTCACGGCAATCTTGGCCGTGGTAACATTTGCTTAGGCACGGTAATAAGCGTTGCTAAACGGTAGTTTACCACGGTAATGACCGTCACTAAATTTGATTCAATTTCTCCACCCCAATAATTGTTGCATTTAGCCACGGTAGTCAGCGTGGTAAAATCGTTTCAGTTACTGTTCTCGAAATAAATAGCCACGGCGTTGACCGTGGCTAAATTAATTAGTTATGTGCACCCGCGATGATAGCCACGCTTTTAACCGTGGCAAACATTTTGGCTGCATTTTACATTCACTATATTAGGTACGCTTATTACCGTGGCTAAGTTTAAGGAATTTTTTTAAAAAAAAAAAGATTAAAGCAAGCTACATCACTTTTGAATACTCAAAATGGTAATAAAAATATAATACTCATACTACATATTCAAAATAATATTCAACCAAATTCACAACTACTTTTTAAGATGAAACAAAACATGTATATATAGTTCCTAATTTAAGTAAAATCAAAATACATAGATCCTAATTTAAGTAAAACCAAAAACCATAGATCCTAACTTAAGTAATATCCCAAAAACCATAGATCCTAAAGTCGTTGAACATCATCAAGATTTGGAACTTCGAAGCCAAACTTATCTTGTAAGAACTTGTAAAGAGTGCTCAGCTTAGCTTGAGTTTGTGAAAGTTCTGCCTTGGTCTTCATCAACTCTTCAACACAATTTTGAGGTGCATTGCCACTAGAGATATTAGTCTTCCTTGAGTTAACCAAAGAAGCTTGCAATCCAAACACACCAGAGGGACAAAGACCAACTCCCATGCCACGAACACGACCGTGACGTTCAGGTCCCAATGCTTTTCCTATTGCATCATTTGGTTCAGCAAAAATCTGTGAAGGTACACCCAACAAAGCTGCACGCTCTTGATCTTCTGCTAGATTTTCTGAAATTTTAGCCTACAAAAGAAATTAGCATCTCATTACAAACTTGATAAAAAGAAGTTTGAGAAGACAATGCTATATAGATTCTAAAAAAGGTATCAGTTGACATACATGTTCAGAATAATTGAAAGATCATGAAGGCCAAGTTGAGTAGCTAACCAGATATGAAGTACACTACTACTATACTTAACAACAATGAACAATCATGCAGAAACTTGTAAATGGGGTATGACTACTGCAGAAACAGAGTAAAAAACTTTTGTTTCTTTTTTTTTTATGGTTTCATGCATATCTAATCTAGTCTAGCTAGTCAGCCGGGACAAAAAAACTTTTATATTACCAATTCTATTTTCTAATTATCCTACTAATTAGTCAATATTAAAAAATCAGCCCAAGATAACCTACTAATTCTATTTTCTAATTGTCAACTCTACTAATTAGAAACCAAAACTGCAGTACAAGAAACAATAATAAATCAATTAGCCCAAGATTAATAAATCAATCAGTCCAAGCATTGTCAAGTAACCAAAAATGCAGTACCAAAAATGCAGTACAAAAAAGCCTTTTACCAGTATCCACCAACATTAATAAATCAATATAATCAGCCCATGATGCAGTACAAGAAATAATAATAAATCAGTTCAGTAGTTAGGATCAAGAAGCATTGTCAAGAAACCAAAAATAAACAATAACATCATTTAACTCACTGCCAAACTCTTTGCTTCATCACTCACGTAACTTCCATTTTTCTTCAGTAGAGTTGACAAGATAACCTCACCTCGGCATACACCTCTCCCTAATGTTTTTACCTACAATTAACATAATCAGTGTAAGTATG
>QANZ01054389.1:27242-37273 GCA_003254925.1 Chamaecrista fasciculata | reverse complement strand
GACTACCGATGAAGCTCTTGCACATCCGGGTTGGCGAAAAGCCATGCTTGATGAGATGGCTGCTTTGCATTCTAATAATACATGGGATTTGGTTCCACTTCCTCTTGGAAAATCTCCGGTTGGTTGCAGATGGGTCTATGCAGTTAAAGTTGGTCCTGATGGTCAGATTGAAAGACTCAAGGCTCGGTTGGTGGCCAAAGGATATACTCAAATCTTTGGCTTGGACTATGGGGATACATTCTCTCCTGTTGCAAAAATTGCTTCCGTTCGTGTCTTCTTATCCATGGCGGCCATTCGTCACTGGCCACTTTATCAGCTTGATATCAAGAATGCCTTCCTTCATGGTGAGTTGGAAGAGGAAGTCTATATGGAGCAACCACCTGGCTTTGTTGCTCAGGGGGAGTATGGGAAAGTATGTCGACTTCGTCGTTCTCTTTATGGACTCAAGCAATCACCGAGAGCTTGGTTCGGCCGGTTTAGTTTTGTGATTCAAAACTTTGGGATGACTCGTAGTGAAGCTGATCACTCGGTTTTCTTTCGCCATACCTCAAAAGGCAAGTGCATTTACCTAGTTGTCTATGTGGATGACATTGTTATCACAGGTAATGATGAGTTAGGTATTACCCAACTCAAGCAACATCTGGCTGCTCACTTCCAAACTAAAGATTTGGGGAAGCTTAAATATTTTCTGGGAATCGAGGTTGCTCAGTCCAGTACTGGTGTGGCTATTTCACAAAGGAAGTATGCCCTTGATTTACTAAAAGAGACAGGCATGATGAATTGCAAACCAGTTGATACTCCGATGGATCCAAATGTCAAGCTTTATCGAGGACAGGGGGAGCTAATTGACAATCCTGAAAGATACCGAAGACTTGACCTTTATAATGACGTACAAAAGCTGACCAATCAACACTATCCACAATGGGAGGACGATTTGCAAGTAAATCCTCTATGGTATTGAAGCGGGTGAAGTACTTACATCTTAACTGATATTTGTAAGATTTCAATCTATCACCCAATGTGCTCATTACCCATTTACATCCAGCAGCATAGTCAAATAAGAAATGATCCTTAACACATTATTGAATCCAAAGTTAGTTTGTAACATGTAACTATAAGGAGATGATGGATTTATTTATAAAAAGAAAAAAGAATAAAAAGATCCACATTGTTACCTCTACCAATTTCCATTGTTGGGCCTTTTTGTCTTTTGGCATAAAATGCCAATTTTCAATATGTATAGGACAAAGTGTCGAAGTTCGAGAAATTTTGCCTAAAAATCTCACAAGCAAATTTGAAGCATTGTCATTTCCATGCCCATTACTATTGAGGTCCATCTTAATCTTCAAATTCCTAGCCTTTTGCCAAACCTCCTTTGCTGTCACTTTCCGGCATATTTTCACTTCAGTAGTAGTGTCTATGCATATACGATACAAAATAAAGCAAAGTTAAAATATCAAAGATAAAAGTTTAGCTAAAATGACTAATTTAAAAAGCTTATGTTCACCTATTATATAAACCAGCAAGGGATCATCTTTTTCTTTTGGCAAAAATTCAATTTCATCAGAAGCTTGATCTGCAAGATGTGGAGTATCAACTTGATCTACAACTTCAACTTCATTTGGGCTACTAGTATCAAACCCTTCTTGGCTCCTAAGGTCCTCCAGCAAGGCTTCTCCTGAATTCTTTCTCTTTCTCTCCATTTTCTGCATATAACTCATTAGAAGATAGTTTTGAACTAAACAAGAATGCTTTCATCACAAAATTTTCAATAACATAAATAATTCAACAATAAATGAAAATTAGATTGTCTTCCATATGCAAAGTATACAAAAAAAAGGGTAGATAGTACAACTAATTAAGAAGTTTCATAAACATCTTTCCATAATAAAGAGTGTTATGGAAAGAGTGTTACAACTAATTACAACTAATTACTAGCTAGGATGGAACCGAGGCAAACTTATCTTGTAAGAACTTGTAAAGAGTGTTAAACTTAGCTTGTGTTGTGAAAGTTATCCCTTGGTTTCCTCTAAGGCATTTACTTTCTCCATTAACTCTTTATTAGCACAATTTTGAAGTGCATTGCCACTAGAGATAGTAGTCTTCTTTTAGCTACACATTCTTGATATGCTAGATTCTCTGAAATTTTAACCTATAAAAGAAATTAGTGTCTCATTACTAACTTCGGAAAAATAGTTTGTGGTTCAAAGTAATAAAGAGCATGCTTATTAGTTGATTTCAAAGCTGAATAAATCTTTCAAGTACCAACAAAAATATTAATCAATCAAAGAGTCATTTGGGTAGAGAATTCTTAAAGCCACATTCACCACAACGCTTACAAAAACTTTGATCGAAATAGAATAAGCTTGTCCCCCAAACAGAAGTAAACCTAATGTTTAACATATCCAATTTACGTAATTACAAATGATAAGGTAAAGGCTGCATCAGCTGAACCATAATTAGACCAAGAAGCAACAAGCATAAACAACACAATGATTTCAATAAATAGTTTGCTATCCTTTCTTATTAAGGAGAATATTTACTTTTCTCTTATCTAGAGTTGCATCCTAAATGTTATTATTTTAAAATTACTACTATCAGAACTGAGTTATGTAATAAAAAACATAAATAAGCTGTCATCTGCAATACATTGAATGAAATATGGTACAAACTATCTCAATAAATAAGACCCAAGTTCCTCCAAGTTTTTAATTCATATAAATTACAGTAAACAAGCCTACATGAAATGTTCTACTTCTAGCTAAATCAAGAACAAAAGCAGAAAAATAAGTTAGAGAGACAGAACTTTGATACTTAAAAGTGAGAGAGACAGAACTTTGATACTTAAAAGTGAGAGAAACATAACTTTGATACTTAAAAATGAGAAACAGAACTTTGATACTTAACACATGCAAATGCAATAGAAAAGGCATGAAAATAAGTTCAAGTAGAAAATTAAATATGCATACAACCAACCAAAATGAGTCTTTACAGTTTACATATGTGAAAATGTGTGAAAAAGAGTTCAAAGAGGCTAGAAAAAATGTCCAAAACGAAGTTAAAACACAATGGGCATTTTAGATAGCAAAAAACACTTGTGAATACAATAGAAAATGTTTAAAAACATGTCCAAAAGGAAGCCAAAATAGAATGGGGATCTTGGACAGCAGAAACACAAGTAAAAACATAAGAAAATGCTTGAAAACATGTCCAAATGGTCATTAGGTCAAAATAGGGTTTCTGATATAAAAAACTTCATGGAAAAATGTTGACAAAACCGATCAGAATTCCTCAATGACAAAAAAACAAGCAAATTATTAATAACAATTCTATATACACACCCAAATCAAATCAAAACAAAATTCTAGATTTAGTTTTCGAGAGAAAAGAGAAGCAACAAAATCTCATTGGGACATTTTAGCAAACACCTTCCAGGCACTGGCTGAACACAAATAAGTAAGAGTTTATTTTAATAGACTAACTTTTGCAGATCAAACACAACAATGTCAGGTGATAGATTGAAAGGAATGCTACACTAAACACAAACACAATGAAAAATTCCTAAAAAAAAGATAATCCAAGAAACAGAAACGGAAAATATAAAAAAGAACCGAGAAGAGAAAAAGAATTACCCTTTTCTTTTCCTTGTAGCTTCTGTTTCAATGGATGAGAAGAGTAAAGAATTCTCTTCCTCTGCTATCCTATTCTTGCTGAAGCGAAGCCTCCCAGTAGAAAAATAAAATCCCCTCGCTTCGGTTTGTGTATGCTCTCGTTAGAAACATTGACGATATGTATATATATATATATAGTTTAGAAGCATCATCAGATTGTACAGAACATTGAGCCTAATGGTGTGGAAAATCCCAAAGAAATTCTTTCATTACAGAGTCCAACTGGAGAATCTAAAAAAAGATAGAGATGAAAGAGGGGTTAGGGAAAAATAAAAGCACAAAAAGCATACCGCATAAGGGATTCCGCTCGCTTTGCTTTTGATTTCCTTGGCGCTTTCACCTTTTCCTATGAATCGCTACTGGTCGGAGCTTGTTGACGCTGAATCGTCGTCGTCGCCGTCGGTCGAAGCTTCGAACCACTATGCTTTCGGCTTCAGTGAATGATATGCAGTGAGGCACAGTTTTGGAGATTAGGGATTCGGCGTGGAGGGAGATAACACAAGTATGGAGGGAAATTTTAATAATGAATTAAAAAAAATTGGAGGGAGAGGATAAAATAGCTGGAGCCAATATTTGCCACGGTACAATATTGAGTTGCTACGGTGAAACATTAATGTGGCAAATGAGAGGTTTCACAAGTTATTAGGAACGCTTTTTGTAAGCGTAGTAAAATTACCGTAGTTAACCAGCGTGTTTTTTGTAGTGTCCGTCGTAACTCGTAATTAGGCCATGAGGCCAGAGTTAATTAGTTAAGCTTTAAACTTCGTTTTTTTTTTTAAAAATATAGTACTTCTCTATTTCGTGCACTCTTACGCATTGGGATTCAGGTTTGATCACCAGGCAATATTAGGTAGGAAAGGATACTTGACATGGTCGAAGATTGACTACTTTTGTAATATCAGATATATATATCATATCGAGGTTATTGGTAGATAAGGACAACTTTTCATTAAGTGGATTGGCCCCTAAGTATGATGAGTTTTAATCGTAATAATTCATTTAACTTTTTTCAAATAAGCTCAATACCTATTATATATTCTTAGTTTTCTAATATAAATTTGAGTTGCAGACAAGCACATCGATCATTCCATCTTTTATGAGATCAGTGGATGTCTTTTTTGGATATGGGGCTTTTAAGATTAACAAGTTATGCATTAGATATATATTTGGTTTTTTTAATTTATAATCATAATTATTGTACAAAAAGTATTACAATTATTAATGACTTTTTGTGCATATATATATAGAGGTGTGAATTAGATCATGAAAAATAGTATTCTTATTGTAGTTTTAAATAATAGTACAAAAGAAAATGTCATTTACTTTTTTTTAAAAAAAAAAAGTATCATTAATTATCTTATATCATGTCTTATTTTACTATATAATTTTATAAGATTATGGATTATGATACTCTAAAATCATATATAATTAACACATCTATATAAATCTGCTCAAAGTTTAACTGATGTAAACAAACAATTGCATGGGGGTGGGGAGTTTGAATGAAGTGATAGTTCAATAGATAATATGGTTTGACAGTGATTAATGACACAACATGATTATTGATGAGACTGTGAAATGCAAAAACTTACTAGTTAGATGGTTATATATATGCACATGTTGAGCGACCTCAAATTGTCTTTTGGGCGATGAACATAATAGTCTGTATCCACAATTTTTCATTTTTATTTGTATGATCGTTCTTGAAAATCCCGAAAATTCAATTACCATCTCAAACCGTTATTATACCTACTTTTCTTGATGAATCTTTCTGTATAAACACTTATCTCTCCAGACTCTAATTATGAGGTACATTCTACTCATTCGTAAATCATATATTTATTTACTTTGAAACACATAATAGCTTGATTGTCAAAGAAAGTCGACCAGGACCCTTCCCTATTTTACTTTTTAACAGGTTATTCTTGAAGCCTGCACGTTTTTCTCAAGGTTTCCCAACTTCATCATAGGTCTGTTGAAGTTATGATATAGATCTTCTTGTTCTTTTGACTTCTGCTATAAGTATGTGTTGCCTCTATTTATGGTACTCTTGCACCTGTTTTTAAAAGAATTTTATTTATGCCATCGATTTTTGAAAACATGATTAGATAATTAATTTTATTTAGAAACAATAAGTTCAACCGAGGGCAAGTTTTTATTTTGGAGCTATAATGTCTCAAATCAGCAAAACCGAACAAGAAATATAAATACAATTGACTAATAATTTAATCTTATGGTGTTTACTTCTGATAGAGTATGCCCAATAGGCCTAATTAATATAGCACAACCCAATAAGCATAAAGGGCCCAAAAGTCATCGCACAAACGAGAAGCTTAACAAGAGTTAAATGGTCAAAAATCCCTAAGACTTGTAAGCGTCAGCATTAGAGCCGTTGGGACCATAGGTAGTGGAGGAGCACGAACATTAGGAAACCCACCATATGCAACAAACTTATAAGCAATGATTGCCTACATAGCAAATCTAAAAGATTCGCCCAGGTATGAACCAACCAATGATTTCATATATCGTTATTCTGCTAACATACTTACTTAGGTTTTAGAAGCTCTACTGGGGACTAGACCCCCATTGGAGTGTCTTGTGTAGAGAGCTTGAGGACGTCAAGGTTAACGGATCGTCATCAACCTTCAAACATCTGAACACAACAAATTAAATAGTAATTACTTTAATTTTTTTTTTCATTCTCTTTTTTCCTTCAAATCTCTCAACTCCTTTCACTTTGCCTTGCAACTCCCAACCCAAAGCTTAATTTTATCTGGACACTCCTCGTATTGCCCATTACAAAGAATTAATGCCAAACGTGGGCTTATTCACCAAGGTCTAAAAGTAACTTGATTGATTTGGGCTAATTAATGGGCCTTGAGGATCCTCGACATAATAGACAAAATGAGCAAAATATAACTCACTTAGCCCAGTCGTACCAAAAAAAAAAAGAAAGAAAAAAGTCTGTTAAATACCCAAAAAGGAGTGATTGAATAGTTTAGGACTTTTTTGACCCGAAAAAAATAGTTTAGGACTAGGGATGTCAAATTGGGCTCAAGCCCGCGGGCCCGGCCCGGCCGCTAAATGGGCAGTATTGGGCTATAAAATATAAGCCCGTTTAAATGCGGGCTTAAATGGGCTGGCCCATTTAGCCCGCGGGCTAAATGGGTACGGGGCGGGCTACCCGCGAGCCTAAACGGGCTTGTGTTTTTTAACAAAAAAAATGGGCCTATGAACAAAAAAAAATCTGCACTAGATAGTAAAAAAAACAGTTTTGTAAAAAAAAATACATATTTGGCACAAAATTGTTTTTGGCCTGTTGGCAAAAATAAAAACAGTTTTAGCCTGAAAAAAATACAGTTTTAGAAAAAAAAAAGCCTATGAACAAAAAAAAAAGCCCGCGGACCGGCCCGTTTAGCCCGCGGGCTTTGATGGGCGGTTTGCGGGCAGCGTGTGCGAAGCCCGTTTTTAAACAGGCTGGCCCGCCCCAGCTTGCTAAGAGGCGGGCCCATCGCGGGCCTGGGCGGACCAACCTGTTTTGACACCCCTATTTAGGACTCTAGGTCGGTCACGTGCACACTGTTAGGGGAGTATGAAATTGAATAATTGAGATTTGAGAGAGAAAGAACAAAGTTTCGGAAATGGATCAACCCAATTATGTTTGCTAAAATTTTTCTTAAGTATTACTCCCTCCGTCCCTTTTTATCTGCTTTTTAAGGTTGTTGCACACAAACTAATAAAATGATTAAATCACTAAAGTTAATGTAAAATCTAAAATAAAAAGACTATATTACCCTTATTAAATTAGACTTAATTATATCATCAATTTAATGCTCATATTTCAAAAATTAAATTCCTCCAACTAATTTAAATACTCTCACAATTTTTTTATGAAACCTACTCCAATTGATTACTACAGAACCCCAAAATAATTCTCTACCAAAAGTCAAATCGTCCATTATGACTATAATATTAAATAGGGATAAAATGGTAAAAAAGTTCATTGATGACCTCTTGATTTCATAACAAAGCAGATAAAAAGGGACAAAAAAAGTTCTGCAATGAAGCAAATAAAAAGGGACGGAGGGAGTAATTATTAATCATTAGATGTGTTGACTAACAATTTATTTGTTGACTTTTAAATTAAATTAATGGCCTGGATGAAATAATGCAGCCGTAGCTGAGCCACTCCAAAAAGCGCACGTTAGCCCAGTCGAAGAGCAAGAAAACCCACACTCCCTGCGCACCCTAGCTTCTACACACCTAACCAACACATATCTCTGTGACACCACTTGTTTCACAAAATCTCTTCAACTCTCTGACCGTCTCTCTTTTTTCTTTTCCTCACTCAAATTAGGGTTTCTATCTCCCCCACTCTGGTCTCTCCATCATCTCCTCTCTTCATTTGTGGACCTTAGGTGTTTCAATGCCTGCGAATTTTGTTTGCAAATCCCACAGAGTGCCAAGCCGTTCCATTCTTGAGCGATTTTGGCATAGAGCTGAGTCTGGCTATTCGCTTCACTTCAAATCACTTGCTCTCATTCTACTATAGCTGAGGCGGCTTCCTCTTATGGCACCTAGTCGCAGAAAGGGCGCTAGCAAAGCCGCTGCTGCTGCCGCTGCTCGCCGCCAATGGAAGGTCGGCGATCTTGTTCTTGCTAAAGTAAAAGGCTTCCCTGCTTGGCCTGCCACGGTACGAGCTACTTTCCAATTTCTAGTAAAATCACCTATTTTTCGGCTTACTGTACTATTTAGAATATCTTTTTTATTATTGTCTTGGATTGCATGTTGCTTTATTCTGAGTTTTTGCTTTTTTCTAGACTTTAGTATTGTGTTTTGGCACATTTTAAGGGTCTTCTTGCTTTCAAGATCTTGAATTGAACTGGGCGAGGTTTTATTTTAAAACTTGTTTTGGGCTTATGTCTTAATGGGTGTGAAATTGATTCAGACAGTAGATGGTTGAGGAGGATTCCCAGTTTTCCCACCATTTTACATCCTCATATCTAGATTTTGTTCGCTTCTTGGTTGGACCATGGCAATTTTGTAGAGATATTTAGCCAAAAGTACAAGGTAAAGCCTTGAATTGGGCGAAATTAAGGATTGAAAATTTGTTTCTTTTCTTCGGTTGGAGAGGCATGTATCCTCTTCTTTCAGGAACAATGATTTCTGAGAGTAGCGGCTGGAGACAATAATCCAAATTCCCTGAAGCAATTTTACTTGCTCATCTTCCCCTTTCCAGGGCGGGAAGGAAATAAACAAGTAGGAATGTGAAAGAATTGACTTACTTAAGATGCTAGAGAGAGGGGTATATGTCCCTTCTCTTTCTATGACTATGTGCAATCTTCTTTATTATTATATTTAGCCTATGTTCAGGTTTCTTTTCGTTTTTTTTTTTCTTATTGATTGTTTAATTGTTTTAGAGATTTCACGTGGCTTATCAAGTTATTTGCTTGGCACAGGTAAGTGAGCCAGAGAAATGGGGTTACTCCGCTGATTGGAAGAAAGTTCTTGTTTACTTCTTTGGAACCCAACAGATGTAAGTTTTCAATGCCATACTGTGTTGTATAATTTCTGAACGCAAATATACATGGTCAAGTACATACATGTAATCAAATATTGTTAATCTTGTTTTCTGGCCTAGACCTGACCTGCTAATTATAAAGTGTAAAAGAAGTCTCCTCACTGATGTCTCTAAGATATTTTATTTTCCTTTTTTTTTTTTAATTTTAGGTTGTACTTCCTATAAAGTAAATTATTTGCTTTCTTTCAAGTCTATTTTCTACACTTAACTAAGTGGATTATACAGATTATGTTGTATTCACATGTCGAAGTGAATCTCCTTTGTTTGCTTATTGTAATGTTTTGAGGCTTGGAGTACATTGTATTTGTTAATTATTTTTCAGTGAAGTAAACCTGTTGTTTTTCCATCACCATGGACCACTTATTGGGATTAATCCTTGTTGATGAGATGTCTCTTTTAGTTGGCTTTATGCCATTTTTGCATGCATTCATGGGGAATGCTAACTTCCACATAACTTTGGGGGTTAGCAATATCTGTATGGAGTGTTTTGATCGAAGTTTGATGCAAATGTGATGTTTTACCTTTAAGGCATAGTTCTGTACTTCTGTTTACGAGTCTGCCCATATTTGCAAATATCCTTTGGAAAATGTTAATATAGATTTATGATAAATTATTTTACTCTTTGTTTTAGCTCATTAATTTCTGTTTCATTTATTTGCAGAAGGGAAAGAACTTAAGGTTTAGGATTTCGATCCCAATTGTTCTTGTTTTGTGGGTTTCTGGTGTTGGCTCGGTTTTATGGTTGGTTAGGATTTGATGACAGTTTTTTTTTTTTTTTT
>QANZ01054389.1:0-27212 GCA_003254925.1 Chamaecrista fasciculata | reverse complement strand
TTTTTTTTTTTTTTTTTATGTAAGCGAGTTTTTTTTTAGTAATTTTTTTTTTATTTTTGAAATATTCACATCAGTGTTGTCAAAGGCGCAGTTGCTAAGGCAAGGCGCTATCTGTACCCAGCGTCTCCTGTACCATGAGAGATGCTGGGTTCAGCCAGGCACCATTTAGGTCAGTCTTTTTGTTTGGAAATGCAAGTGCCTTTGGCTCCTTAGTGAAATATGCATAGAAAAGTGAAAAAGCGCAGCCCAAGCCAAACAAGTAGGAAGCCTGATCCTTCAAATAGGAAGCCCAGCCCAATAATTCATTGAGTAATGGATATGATTTTGGTTATTAGATGTTTAGGTTGTTATTATTGAGGGTTTAGACGTATGAATCAAAATGGTTTAATATTTAGCTGATGATAGTGACTTGGTGATTATTATGTTAAAACTTAGAATAGTTCATTTATACGTCAAGTGTTGTTACAAACTTACATCTTTTTATTTTTGTTCATTTAGCATATTTCTAGCATTCTTTTTCCCTATTATAGTGGCTTGCTATGCTTGGGTTAGTGCTTTTTAAGCCTCTCTAGGTTAAGTCGTTTTTGGAGGCTGGCTCCTTTCGCCTTTGTCTACCTTGATTCACATAGAGAAGGATGGATTTAAGTTCCTTTTCTTTAGACTTTGACAACTCTTTAATGTATCAGGATGCTCATGCAGGTGTGTGTGTTTGGTAAAATTGGGTTTCTTGAAACAATATGCCACTGCAAACTATTCTTACTTGAGTGACAAATTGTACTGGATTATGGGGAATTGTTTGGTTGAAAGTAAACGCTAAGCGTCATAATTAATATTTCCTTGTTTGTACTTTAATTTGATTTATTTGGTTGCGTTTTGGAAAGGATGGTTTGGACCTTGGGCTCTCAGCAGTTTCATATTTGGTTGACAGTTGACATAGAACTACAGCTTTGGGCACAAGATGTGATAATCATAGTATATATGCTTGTACAGGTTCTAAGTTCATTTTACTTCACTCGAACAAGAGACCTTTGAAATAATCTCTACTTTTAGAGTAAGGGGTCATTTTTGTATTAATAGAATCACTAATTTTGCTTTTCTTTAAGCAAGGCTGGATAAGATTGAAGGGGTGGTCGAACTGAATTATTATGGAACCTATATAAGATAAGCGTCTGATGTTCACTAACTGAAAGGGCAAGGAAGAATAACATCAAAACTCAATATGGTGTGAACTGTTTATATTTGTACGTTCTGATTGAGTGAGTAAATAACAAAATTTAAGCTGGGATACGTTGAATCCTTTTTGCAATGTTTAATGTTAGATGATTTGGCTAGTTATTATTACGGGATTAAATATCGAAATTTGATATTCATACCATAGTTGTGTTTTAGAGTACAAGCCTAATTTTTCTGCTAAGCTAGCAAGTTGTGTTAGGTTTGAAATGGTATTTTGTTATGCAGAGCTTTCTGCAATCCTGCTGATGTTGAAGCATTTACTGAGGAGAAGAAACAGTCTCTTCTTGTTAAACGTCAGGGAAAGGGTGCTGACTTCGTTCGTGCTGTACAAGAGATTATTGATAGTTATGAAAAATTAAAAGAGACCGAAATTGATGAAATTAATTCTAGTGGTAAAGTTGCTGATCCAAATATTACAACTCCTGTTGATTCATCTGCCAAGTTAGATTTAAAGCATGAGACAGAAGTTCCTGAGTCGATACATAATCTGCAACTGAAATCTTCAAATTCTTTCACTGATCGAACTGAGCCAATATGTGCAGCTGAGGAAGCCTTGACTGCAGCTCCTAAGGATGAATCTTCTGATAAAGAGGCTTCATTGAAGGAGCCTATTGATAGTGCTACTCCTACTGTAAAGTCACCCTTGCCCGTTACTTACTCTTCTCGAAAAAGATCCCTCGACTTGTGTCGACAGGGTAATAGCACACAGAGAAATGCACCAGCTCGAAGGTCAAGAAGCTCATCACGGATTCAAAACACTGTGCATTGTAGTGATGGGGGAAAAAGTGCTGGTGATGCGTCAGCTAATGCAGTTCAGAATGTGCCTCTGAGAAGAAATAAACGCGTCAGGAAATCACCTGATATTGATACGTCAGCTTTTGCCTCAAATTGTAGCATGGAAGACAATAGATCTGAAATTCTGACTATTGATTCCGATGCTGTTAGCCTGAATGAGGGAAGTACCATTGACTCAAATTGCAAACTTGAACTCTCTGATACTATTGAGTGCCCAGAAGGAGATTCTGAGTTGACCAAAGGGTTTGATATTGAAATAAAGGCTGTAGTCAATAAGAGAAAAAGAAAGCCAAACAGGAAGCGAGCAGTGAATGATTCTGCCAAGCCAACTGCTACATCAGAGGAGGAGGCTGGAGTGCAGAATATCAGTCAGAGTTCACAGAATGTTTGTGGAAACTCAAAAGATAGATGCTCTGAGCAAGATGGTGATGAGCACCTGCCCCTGTTGAAACGGGCCAGAGTCAGAATGAGTGAATCTTCAGCAACAGATTTGGAACACAAAGATATTGTACAATCTCAAGATAAAAGATCTAAAGAGAATAATATCAAATCATTGCAGCATACCATGTCCTCAACTCATGAGAATGGTGGTGCTGCTGATGAAGATTTGTCTGTTTTAAAAGGAGCAATGGATATTGTTTCTCCTCCAGAGAGTTTAGTGCCATGTTCCGAAATTTGTAAAATGAAAGACCAAGCATATGGCAGCTCTTTGGATGGGGAAGCTGCCTTACCTCCAACCAAACGCCTCCATCGTGCTTTAGAAGCCATGTCAGCTAATGCTGCTGAAGGTGGTGATAGTCAAGATGGTGCAGAAGCATCACCCACCATAATGACATCAAATGGTAGATGTTGTAGGTCTACTATCAAGAGATGTCCTTGTATGGGCATTATTAGTCAAGGAGGGAATGGTTTGGAACTGCAAGGGATGGACAGTTGTGGCAATGCTCCTTCTCATGTTAATGTGTGTAGATTATCAACCAGTTCAAATAAAATAATTGATAATTTTACAGAGAATAAATCATCTACTGAAATGGATAAGCAATTGACTAAGGTTGAAAACCAGGAGGTTCATAAAGATGTACTACTACATGCTAATGACCAAGAAGTTGGCAAAGATCTTACTGATCCTGTGGTTAGTCAGACTGTTGGATCGGACTCCCAAATTCATTTAATTGGAACTCTGTCTCCTAATCTTGACATTAAATGTTGTGAAGTTGGAAGCTGTAAAGATTTGCCCTGTCCATTGTTGCTACCAAATGATGAGGACAATACCATAGATGTTGGCCAATCAATTAAAGTATCTGATACATCAGAACATATTGATCCTGCACCAGTCGCTGATGCAAGTGCTTCACCTCAAAACATTATTGATGTACCTGAGGATGAAGTTGCTGAGGATACTGAGTGCTCAAAGCCGGCTGTTGGTGATAGCAGCAAAGTGAATGATGTGTAAGCTTAGTTCTGCCTCACTTCAGTTTTTAGCCTTCTAAACTCCCTCTAAAAAGAAAAAATAAAGAAAACTCCAAGCAGAGATTAAAAGGAGGATAGTCAAATTGTATTCTTGAACGACCAAAAGCTCCTGAATGAACTTCTGCTGTCTTTAGATTGTCTTTGTGTTAACTGGTTTTGTTTTTCTGGCTAAACTAAAATGGTAGCGTGAGTTTGGTGGCAAATATGGGGCATAATGATATCCTTAATTAGTTCTTAATAGTAGTGGATTTAAGGGAGGAATTGTCTGATAAATTTTATTTATGCTGCATTTGTCTTAATTTAAGCTCATGATACTTAGTATTTCATTCAGGTGTGAGGCTGTGAAAGAGTTCAAATGTGAAGAACCCAAGGAAGATATGAATTCTGATTCAGTTTCTGGTGACTGTTTAGGAGTAAAAGGTCATCAGCCAAGTCCATCTTTGACAGATGGAGCAGATTGCCCTCCACAAGGATCTCCGCCAAATACATCACTTTGCAATGTTTCTACATCAGACAGTAGCAATATCCTTCAAAACAATGGCAGTTGCAGCCCTGATGTACATTTGCACCTGAAGCAAACTTTCTCTGGTTCTATTGCCGATGGAAGGAAAGATGAGTCTGGAACAACAAAACGTTCAAAAGGAAAGTCTACTGAAGCAGGACACGCTGCCCTTTTATACTTTGAAGCAACACTTGGTACACTGACGAGGACAAAGGAAAGTATTGGTAGAGCAACACGTATAGCTATTGACTGTGCGAAGTTTGGTATTGCGGCTAAGGTATTATGATAGTGTTTCTTTTATTTTCTTTTTGCCTTTAAAAACTGCTTCATGGTTAATTGAGAATGATTTTGCAGCCAAAATTGTCTTGTAATCCAACAAATTAATCTGTTTAAGATTTGGTTTTTTCTATTTTATGTATATGACACCAATGTTATTTGGTCAGTTAGTGGATTAAATTTTGCTGTGACAGAGGTTTTATAGTAGTATTTAAATTTTCTTTTGGCGTAACAAGGGTTTGAACTTATGATCACTTGCTAACTATGTAAACCTATAACACTGAACCACTAGCTATTTGTTTTATTGATATTTAATTTTGATCCACTTGGTGTTATGCAAAATAAAAGTGTCTCTTCTAAATGAATAGTTGTGTCACTTCTCATTTTTTTCAGATGCTCTATCATCCTTTTCTTAATTATTTTTGCCTTTTGAGAGAGTTTGGTTGCTCTCTAGATGCTGACTCAACAATGCTAGTTAGTCCTGATCTTCGGGTCTCTTAGCACCTTAACCTGTAATTATATTAGACTGGACACTGAACTGTGAGCTTAAGTATCTGAGTTTTTCAGGTGCATGTGTAATTAGTTGCAAACAAGTAGAAACAAAAAATGTGGAATCTGAGTGACAAATAAACAGAACATGTAGATAGGTGGTGATTTGTATTAATACAATCCTGATTCTTCTGCTTTAAGTTGAAAATCATCTATCTTGCACTTGCATGGGTACGGGTGCGAATACAGGGTATGGTTACTTGTGAAAATTATGGGGCACCGGTATGGCAACATTTATTTAAATACAAAGCTGTAAAATATAAATTTATATGATTTTTCTTATAAAAGTATGAATGTTTTGTTTATTAATCTAAAGAAAATGAAGTTCAAATATAACAAAAATAAAATTAGATAAGAACACTAATATTTTATTAAAAAAATGTATGAACGTTTATATTTTAAAATATTTTGGAAGTACCCAAGAGTATTCATAGGATATAGGTACAGGTACGATACCATTTTTAAAGTACCCGTGCTCCATAGAAAATCATATTGGGCATACTAGCTTCAATGGTGGGAAGATAGAAATTGTTATGAATTGCATGGGAACAACTTTGACTTTTCATTTTTCCTTGATTTTCCAGAGAATTTTCTTTTCTTTTCCCCTCCTTATGAATTATGTGAGAAACAGGGTAGAATGGTTGGGAAGGCGAACAGAAATTAATTTTAAATTTTGATTTTGCACTTTGCAGTATTAATTTTATTTTTGATAATTTAGAACGGTTCTTGCCCTCCAGTGTCTCGGTAGAATTGGAATTTCTTAACAAAGATAGTATATGGGTTTGTCAGGATTGGCATTAGGTTATTTTGGATCTTGGAGTTTGCATGTGCTTGACTAGGAGTCCTTGATTTAATGACCCTTTCTTCCCCTTGGTTGAGAAGTTTGTAACATGCTTTTGGAGGATAAGCTACATTCAAGTTAATGGGCTTATGTGTGTGCCAAAGTGTGAGGAAGGGAGGGATGCTTTTATAGTTGCTTACAATCAGTAAAATCAGTAATTCAAGTAATTGCCTGTAAATTTAATTTTTAGATCAATTGAAGATGCACTAAGCCATACACGTGCTTATTCACCTTATAAAAAATTCTGACTTTTTTCAGTCAGTTAACAGTTTAGTGAGATTGCTTTTTCCAAAATGATTTCTGTCCTCAGTTATTGTTATTGCTTTTTTTTTTTTTTTTTTTTTTTTTTTTTTTTTTTTTTTTTTTTTTTTTCCGAGACAGTTCTGTTGTTTTTCTCTTTAGAGAAATGTACTAGGATCAGTCATGTATTTTCTGAAGTATCTTAAAGTATGGCCAAGAACATATGACTTGGGTTGGAAGCTCTTGTAATTCCACTTTTACCAAAAGTCGTGGTATTATTTGTTTGGCTGAGTATAATAATTTGGAAGGGTCACACATACAAATCACTGATGGTAGTTAGGAATTTAGATCATGCTTCTGACTTGGCAGTTTTTCATTTGCAAATTGTTGCACTTTACTTATAAGAGCTTATTTAGTGGTTGGCTGCTGTAGGTGGTGGAGATTCTTGCCCGTAGCCTGGAAACAGAGTCAAGCTTGCATCGAAGGGTAGATTTGTTTTTTCTTGTTGACTCTATCACACAGTGTTCTCGTGGTTTAAAAGGTAACATGTCTTTAGCTTTGATGTCACTTGCATCTTGCCCATAAAAAGAAAGGAAAGGAAAGTGGAAGAAAGGACATTTATAGATGAAATTTAGCAACTAATTGGGATATATACACTAAGTATTTGGCGATACTGAAGATTCATCTGGAATTTCAGGTGATGTCGGTGGGGTATATCCATCCGCTATCCAAGCAGTTCTGCCACGCCTATTATCAGCAGCTGCTCCTCCTGGAAGTACTGCACAAGAAAATCGTAGGCAGTGTCTTAAGGTAAGTTAAGGAAGTTCCCTTTTGCTGAAGCGCTGAAACATCATGGTATTTTGTCACTTTTATGTTTTGGATCAGTAGACATGTTACAATTTCCTCTCAATCTGTGTAGGTTCTAAGATTGTGGTTGGACAGAAGAATTCTGCCGGAATCCATTATTCGTCATCATATCCGGGAACTGGACTCATACAGCTCTGCAGCTTCTGCAGGTGCCTTCTCTAGACGCTCTTTAAGAACAGAAAGGGCTTTGGATGACCCTATTAGAGAAATGGAGGGTATGCTTGTTGACGAATATGGAAGGTTTGAATTTGTTGAGGAAATGTTTTTTAATACTATTTACTATTCTCATTGATTTTGGGAGATTTGTTTACTAAGATTATGCTAGATCTTGCAGCAACTCAAGTCTGCAGCTGCCTGGATTTTGCATGCCGCGAATGGTTAAATATGAAGATGAAGAAGGGACTGACTCTGATGGAGAAAACTTTGAGGCTGTCACTCCTGAGCATAATTTTGAAACACCTGAAGTGCATGAAATGACTCCTGCACTTGAGAAACACAGACATATCTTGGAAGATGTTGATGGTGAGCTTGAAATGGAAGATGTGGCTCCTTCTTGTGATGTTGAATCCAATTCAGTTTTTAATGTCAATGGAGGAAGTGCGGACGTTACTCAGGTGTTGCATAATCAAGCCGAGAAGAATATTCCTGTGCCCTTTCCTCCATTACCTCAGGATGTACCGCTGTTGTCCCCACCGCCACCATCATCCTCTCCGCCACCTCCTCCACCACCGCCTCCACCTCCACCCCCACCCCCACCTCCACCCCCGCATCTCATGCCAGCCATCTCTCATCCATATAGCTCTGGAGTTGTTTCAAAACTTCATAAAGAAGCACAGGTATGTTCCACCACTTTTGCTAGGAATCTTGTACTCATACAGACATTAGCATCAAGTAGCAACTCGACTGTTTTCTTTCTGATTGGCTCATATATGCAGACTGTGGAAGATAACTCACTCCCCTCAATGACTCAGCCTTCGGCTGCACAAAGGAATAGCCAACCTTTTTGTGAGAGGGTGCACTATCGAGTTTCAGAAAGTAGGGACATGCCAATGCAGATGCCTGAGTCGTCTTCCTCTTTCAGCAGTTTCCCTACAGCCCCTCCTGACAATTATCGGTATTTTGATGGTGCTGCCATGCATAATAAAGGTTACCCTTTACTTCCACCTCAGCAAGTTCCCTCTAATCAGTTTTCTTTCGTTCGTGGGGATCAGCACGTGAACCCGCGGAGGGAGGTTCCACCACCCCCTCCATACTCCAATGGACACCACTCTATGCAAAACATGGAGAGAGAGAACTTCCGCAATAATCACGAGAGATTAAAACCACCCCCATTTGACTTCCGAGAGAGATGGAGAGCTCCTGTGCCGTATTCTGGTAAGATTGTGAGACTTATGATACTTGTAATATTGGGATTTTGGTTTCCATAAATCGCTTTGGTTTTTGTTATATTATTGTAATTATCTACTTTGGAATTATACTTCTAGGTCCCCGGTATCAGGAAAAAAGTTCGCACGCCCCTTATGGTTGTCATCCATGTGAATCAGCTGGATTACCAGACCATGGCTGGAGATACCCTCCCCGGTCAATGAATCACAGGAATTCCATGCCTTTTAGACCACCCTTTGAAGATGCGATTCCAGTGGCAAGTAGAGGTGCTCTCCTCCCCTAACGAGTTTTAGATAAATTTGCTTGTCATATATTTGTATCCTTTTAATTCAGTCAATTGAGGTTGATAAGAAAAGTGAGTTCGGTTTCCTTGTCTTTTTGTTTTCATTTTTATTGAAATTAAAGTGACCGAAGATGTGTGGTAGAGTTTAAAACAGGTTTTTCCTGGAAAGGTTTGGAAATATTCAGTTTCCACAAAAATGACGTGGCATTTTAGTAGTTTTGGAGGAGTTTAAAACAATTACTGAAGAAGTTTAAAAGAATTTCACATTTATTGACGATCAAACTAAAGTAACATTGATGGCCTTTTATATCAAATTGGTTTGATTACTGAGATGATCAAATTTGAATTTTCACCAACGAAAATCTGCACATGAATTGTATAAATAAAAGAAACAAAAATAGAGAGTGAAAATTCAAAAGGTTTTTAGACACAAACACATCCTGAGGTTTATAATATTTGTGTTCCAGGTCCAAGCTTTTGGCGGCCAAGATGAAAAGAAATTCCCAAGATACAAAGCTGGTATGCTTCCATCTATCTGCCGGTTTATACTTTGGTGTTTGGATGTTGGTTTATAATATACATTTGGCATGGGCTCTGGGTTTTTTTGTTCAGGACGGGTAATTTTCTTGCCATCTTCTGTACATCCTAGAATCTGTGGAGAATGGTTGAGCTGAGTGACAGTCTGCACAGGAAATCGTAGATTGGTAGTAATCTGCTAGATGTGTACATATGTATTTTAGCCTCTTCTGCAGAATGCAGGGCAGGGAGAGTCATTGTAGAGCTGGTGGTGAGCTGTAACTTAAGTAGGTTTTCTTTTATCGATTTTTTAACCGCAAGTTTTTATAATTTATTTCATGGAAGCCCTTATAGTTGTTAGAGTAATATATACATATAAATTTTCTGGGGCTGTTTCTTGAAATTGTTTAATATATAAAATAACTTGTTTCCTCCGAGTTAACTTTTTGTTTTTGTTGGTTTGGTATTCCTTTTAATGTCTTTTTGGGTCATAGCTTCAGCGTTCCATAATGCGTTGTCCAGAAGTATTAACTTTGATGATATATTTGGTTTTTGCTTTGACGGCTGTCAATATATTTTCGCTTAGTAACTAGTGTTTACTGTAGTGTAAATCAAATTGGATGGTCCTGGTTCATTTATTGGTTATAAATTAAAAAATATATATAAAATAGGCCAAAGTGCAAATTTGGTCTTATAACTTTGCTCCAATTCCCAAATCAGTCCTATAACTTTTTTTGTCTCAAATTTGGTCCTATAACTTTGCTCCAGTTTCCAAATCAGTCCTATAACTTTTTTTGTCTCGAATTTGGTCCTATATCTTTGCTCTAGGTCCCAAATCAGTCCTATATCTTTTTTTGTCTCAGTTTTGGTCCCATATGTTTTGAAAACTTCTCACCGTTAGTCCTCCGTCTATTTTAAATTATAGTTTAGTCCTGAAAACTTCAAGTCCCTTTTACTTTAGTCCCTGACTATCAAAATGGAAGTGAAAGAGCATCCCTGAAGATTCTCAAACCTTACATCTTGGTTTCTAATCCATGAATTCTTCATGAAATGGAATAGAAATGCAAAAACAACACAAACTAAAAGCACATGACAGAGGGACCAAAACTGAAAACGCAAAAAATTTAAAACCCACCGGAAAATGGCCCAACCTTGCCGGAAAACGTACGGAAATCGCCGAGAAACTAAAGAACTCATCCAAAAACCCCAATCCTCACTGAAATCTCACTCAAATAATCGCCCTCAAATGTTTTAAGAAAGAATTGTCGAAAATTCAAACTTTTGAGGAGGGAGGTGATAGAAAAAATGTAAGGGATTTCAGAACTTCTCTCTCAGAATCACCAAATGTAAGGGAATTTTCTATCACATCCCTCCTCAAAAGTTTGGATTTCCAAAAATTCATGGATTAGGGACTGAGATGTAAGGGTGGAGAATCTTCAGGGAAGCTCTTTCACTTTCATTTTGATAGTCAGGGACTAAAGTGAAAGGATCTTGAAGTTTTCAGGACTAAAATGTAATTTAAAATAGATGGAGGACTAATGGTGGGAGCTTTTCAAAACATATGGGACCAAAACTGAGATAAAAAAAGATATAAGACTGATTTGGGACGTAGAGCAAAGATACAGGACCAAATTCGAGACAAAAAAAGTTATAGGACTGATTTGGGAACTGGATCAAAGTTACAGGACCAAATTCGAGACAAAAAAAAGTTATAGGACTGATTTGGGAACTGGAGCAAAGTTATAGGACCAAATTCGCACTTTGGCCTATAAAATAAATAGTTAGTTTTGATTAAATTTATTTTTTACTAACCAATTGAAATTAATCTTTTATCCATGCAATATTTATGAAATCTAGGCACCATTGTTACAAATTTATTAAGAAATTAAGGATGAATGTAAATTACATTTATAATTTTTAGAAAGTAAATTTCAATTGACTGGGTAAACAATACTCAACCCGATAGTTGAACTATATATGTGTCTCTGTGTGTGAATGTAAATTACATATACATAAACATCCAGTTCACCAAATCCCTTACTCCAAATTGAAGTTGAATATGAATATAGGAGTGAAGTGGGAGATGTTACAGCCTTGATCTGCGTCGTTCCCGATGTTTCTGATTGTGAAGCTGCTTGTAATTTGACTATTTATTGGATAGATCAGAGTAGCTCTACTATTTTTCAGACCAAAAAAACAGAGTAGCTCTACTATTTCAAGTAAGACGACAAAGAGCTCGGGAAATCATATCATCCATGGATCTCTTATGAGTCCCTCGTAAACATGTCTCCTTGAATAATGAAGGAAAAAAGTTCCATGTACATGATTTATTTAACAATACACTAATGGTATCAGAAGGTAAGGATAATTTTATAAATTTTTTAGAACATAAATAATTAAAAGAACAAAAATATATAATTTGAGTACAATTTTCTCCCTTAGTGATTCATGTATCAAATTTCAACCACAGGCCCCACATAACTTTCTAGGAAACTCCAACCTCTGATCGAATATCCTTATGAGCTCTTCAATTTGATTTTTTACCCCTCCTTTTCCTTCAAATGAGAAATCATTTTATGTACCCACAAATTTAGGATTTTTATGATACAAAGCCGAGTGGCATTTTTTATAGTGTATCTGCTTCTTGTTTCACAAAGGCTGGCTCAGGCTGGCACCAGCAAAATCAAATCAATAAGGCATTGGACTGGTCTACTAGTAAAGTCTCCAAGCACTTCACTATTTTAACTTCATAAATCATCCTGCTCACTCCGTTGAAGGTTTCTGTAACAAAGTGTGAGGACTATTTAAAACTAAGTAATGTAGACCATCATAGCCATCGAATTAATACTTAGACATCTATTTTAACAGTGTGAAAGTACTTGGAAAATTACTGAAATCTAAGTTCAAAGACATTTATTCAAGATTTTAAAAGTAACTAAATGTTGGTCTTTTACTGTATATATATTTTACATTTTACTACCAGATCTACCATTAAAAAAATCATATGCCATTTCATAATCAATCATTTTAATAATAAATACGTATATAAAAAATCCTAAACAAAAATCATGCTCATAAAGCTGGTTATTCAACTCCTAGTCATAGTCAGTCTGCAACGTAGAATATCAAGAATCAGGATATAAGAATGCAGTTGCACGTGGGTCGACCCCATGAAGAGGAAATTCGAAGGCCCACAAATAAAGGGCCCATGTTATACGTGCACTAAAAATAGCCACAAACTCAAGCCGCCTGGCCCAATCATACCCATTTCTGTCTATCATGTGGGCCTTCCCATCTCTGTGCTGATCTTCACCAATAGTTTCTTTCTCAGTTCTTCTGAGTTCTGACCATTAAGATTAAGATAAAGTACATATAGATTCTTATAAATAATACAATACTAAAGTCTAACACAACAGGATTCATTATTTTTCCTTTTGGGTATGCCTCAACTCCAAAGTTGATTCTTTCCTACTCTTAACCTAAAATAATGGATTATATTAATCCTTCTTACATTAAATATAAGTTATAATTAATTAAGTTTGGTTAGTCTTGTGGTTAGCTCACTAAATCGCTTAAGCAAGTGTTGGAGGTTCGATCCTCGCCTTGTGTATGCAGCAACCAATTGACCAGCGGCAAACCCTTAAACGGAGCTCAGATCCACGGAAGATTAGTTCTTAACCCATCGGGAGCAACCAAAAAAAAAAATATAAGTCATAATTAACCACATGAGTGTGGTCTAATAGTTTCTCACTTGATCTCTCAACCAAGTGATGAGGATTCGAACCTCATTTTTGGGTATGGAAAAAATTATGTGACCAGCCGTTTACTCTTAAGTGAAAAACCTGCATTGGAGAAATTAGTCATTATCCCAACATGGATATTTTAGTCTATACCCAAAAAAATATATGTCAATTTTTTTTCAGGTTTCATAATATAGCCTCTCACTTGTATTATTGGGCGTGAACAAACCGAAGAAAAATAATTAGAATATGAAACTTTAATTTGGAGGCCGCTGGACAGGCATGGGAGATAGAAAATTACAAGTTATTTTTGTTTCACACTTTACATAGAGACATGCTACACGTGACCGTGGAGATTCTTGGGGAGCAACAATGACCTTGAACTTGGCCTTTTTTTTGTAAAAAAAAAAGATAAGTATCTTAAAACTTAAAAGTATTAACTAAAAAAATATTATTATACTTTATATATATATATATACAACAATAGTAGTTACTAATTTTAAAATTTGTCAAGATTATCATGTTTAGGGCCTGATTGGTTTAAGAAAATGTTTCCTGTTTTCATTTTCTGTTTCCATTTCTGGAATTCTATTTTCATTTCAAAATTTTCAATATTTAAGAAATATGTTTGTTTTATAAAGTTAAAAAATCGTTTCATTCATATTTAAATTATGTTAACTTGAATAACACTAATTTTTATATGTTTTTAAGTTTGATTATAGCTAAATGATGATATTAACATGATTAAATAGTTTACTTTTGTGTAATGTTGCAAAATATCATAAGTTTGTTTTTGGAAATACTGGAAACGTCTTTTTGACGTTTCCTGTTTTCAGCCTGTTTCAGAAAATGTTTCCAGAAAACATTTCTAAAAAAACCGTACAAAACACGTTTTCAGTCATATTTCCTGTTTTCAGTGAAAATGGAAACAGGAAACAGGGCAACCAATCAGACCCTTAATTTTTAAAGTACAAATAATGTTTCTTAACCAATAACTTCAGTTTTGTAAGTCTTCCTTCTATGAAATATATATATATATATATATATATATGATGGCTTTTGGGTTAAGACCCATCACTCTTCAACGTTTTCAGCAATCTCAACTTCACAGTATTTTTCTCTTTTAATAATAATGAAAAACAATACTATTCTCCTTTCAATCCCAAAAAAGCACAGGTTTCTTTCTGGGTTACATTATGATTAAAACTCTATTGACACGCGCAATCAAATACTAAGTACTAGTTAACACATCATCAGCAAAATAACAGCAAAAGGTCTCAGATATATTGGTGGATATTTTTATGCTATATATGGGTGTGTGTGTGTCGCCTAAAAATGTCTTAAAACGATCATTTGAGTTGTATCTATAAGATCTTTTTACTGTTTGTGGTGTACAAGCATTGTGAATGTGAGTAATTAGATGTTTGTGTTGTCAACCAAAACCTAAAAGCTGAAACCCACTTCTCATTAACAGTACTACGTGTCATGAGGTTGTGCCATCTTCTACAATAGCGAATTGCCGAATGACATCTCGGATTTTGAGATTTTTGTTTCTAGATATGCCTCTGCAATTTCGTTTCACCTACATCCCTCATTCCTGAATCATCAACTCATTAACCCCTGAAATATCTCACACAGTTTCTCCATATATACTAGTCACTGGTATCACCCGTTTGATTTTACGTCAAATTGAATCATGAATTTAGCATCTGATCATAAACCATTAATTGTATATTGTGAAATGGTCAAATAGTCATTTTGATCCTCAAACTATGGCGTCAATTTCATTGTGGTCCTAAAATTATTTTTTGTTTCGTGTTAGTCCTCAAATGTTTGCATTTGTATCTCTCTATTAGTCTAAAATATCATTTTGTTGGATTTTTACCGTTATTTTTATTATAGATAGTTGAGATAGATCATTTTTCTCTCATATGTGTTACAATAAGTAAGTTGACAAAGAGAAAGTAAATTTTTCACTCTTTAAAAGAAAACATCAATCACAAATTTATCTAAAATTTGTGACTAAAAAAGAAGTTTTTTTTTTTCTCTGTCAACTCAAATATTATGACACATATGACAGAGAAATGGTCCATCTCAAGTGTGCAGACTAAAAATAACGATGGTTTAACCAGACGAAATCACATTTTGAGAACCAAAATAGAACAAAAAAAAATTAAGACCAAAATGAAATTGACCCCATAATTTGAGTACCGAAGTGAGATTTTGACCTTACAAAATCATGAGCGTTTATTCCGTGAAATATCTAAAAAATAATGGTTGCCGCCTAGCTTAGTTATGACCTGTATAGCTTAATCTCTATTTGATCTATATATAGCTGTCATTCAAGCTGATCACAATTCACAAACAATGGATTGCATATTACAAAATTATGGGTTTATATATTTGTTCCATCAACACATATGTACTTCTGAGAGCTGATGATGATAAACAGAAAATATATTTAATAACCAAATCATTTGGATTGAGATGCAGCAGCAGTGTACTGTTACTAGCAGCAGGTTATCTAATAATGTCTATCATTAACCGAAGAAACAGGCTTTCATTGTACATAAATAAGGGTGTTGTGTCATGTGTGGTATGTTGATATAATAAATTGAAGACATAACACATTAACACAGAAGCTAAATATATACAGTGATTAGATGCTTTGCAAGAGATTAATTAATGAAATGTGTGAAGGATAGTGATGGAGGACAAGGATGACCCCTGGGTCAGTAAAAGTGGATGAGAAGTCGTTGTCAGAGCGTGTTTGGCGAAGGAGACAAAGAAATATATGTCACTTTCTCATCTTTAAGTGAAGAGTTGACAGTAGACATATCCCATTTCTGTAACCATGGGCCTAAAACATGTCTTCCACCACAAATTCACTTCCTTCATATCTACGTACAGCCTCTCTCTTCATCTCTCTCTATGTGTGTGTGTATATAACTATATATATATTCTTTGGTTTCCCCCATAGGACCATGCATTCATTCAGTTCATAAACACACAAATTAAAGTTTCAACTTTCAAGTAGTAAAGTAGAGTAAAGTGTAGTATAGAGAATAGAGATAGAGGGGGAATTAATTAATGCTAATGGGAGCAGCTAGTGTGTTGTCAGTAATGAGGGGTTCAAAGATTCGGTCATGGGGAAGGTGTTGCAAGCACATTAGGAAGCAGAGGACTCGCCTTTACATTATATGGAGATGCACTGTTTTGCTCTTGTGTTGGCATGATTAGTCACACCCACCTCACACTCTTTGTTGCACAATGTCTCAGCTAGCTAGGCTTCATCTTTCGTCAAGCAATTAAGGGTGTGCATCTGATCTCTGAGTCAATATTAACAAGTGCAAAGTGATTATAATTAATATTCACCTAGTTTTGTTAGCAGGAAAGGCAAGATGTTTATATTACTAGTTAGCATGAGAGAATGGAAGTTAAAAAGAACTAATCTTTCAGTTTTGTTTCGTTTAATTTAGTTTTGACTATATTGCTCACTCTCACTCAGGCAGTTTTTCCTACTGTGGAACCGTATCCTTGTTAATTAAACTTTAATCCAATTGGAAGTCAATGTGAAATAAACGTTTGACCTTCACTTTTGAGGTTTTGAACTTGAATCTTATTTCATCTAGTTAACTGAGCTCAGAATTTATGGAAAAAGTTGGAAAATAGTGTAAGCAAGGCTGCATCCTTACTCTTGGACAGAAGAGGAGGAAATTAGAAATCTAGAACTGAAAAGGTTCATGTTTTCGCAGGCGTCTACATGATGCGTTAAATGGAATTTTAGTCATATTCTTTTGGTGAATGGTGGAGATCCAATGTCACATTTTGCTTATAGTGAAAGGGATGTCCATAACTCAGTCATGGAGTCTGACGGCACCCACATTTAGAAAGTAAAGAACCAAGAAGTAAAATATAAGCAAAGACAGTTTCGACTTAAAAAAAAGACAACTTGTCGTGCTGTCTGGTTTTTCCATCCCACTGGAATTGCACCATAAGATGCCAACATATTGCTCAAGGCTCCTCCAATAATCTCTCTCCTCTCTATCTTCCGTCTATTTTGTAGAGGCAATTGTCACATTTTATAATTGAATTCCATTGCAAGATCTTTCTTTTATCAGTTAAAACATTGCTGTAAAAGGAAAAGGCCTTTTAGAAACATGATGGCATGGCTCTTGATTTTTCTAAAGGTTGTGAAGGACACTTCCAATAAGAAACTTCGTTGTTCTAAAGGCATATCTGCTCTGTTTATTTGGTTCTCCACAAGGTGTTCTAGGGACCACTAACCTCGACTACCATTTATTTCACAGCAATGACATTGACACGTATGGTTCTGCTTCTCTGGAATTACCCCCTAAATAGAAATGAGATAAAGATCATCAACCAAGCACCACTAGAAATCAATGAAGAAATAGACGAAGCTATAAACAAAATAGTGAAATACTACAACGGTTCTCCTATATGTTTCCTGTACATAAAATCTGAAGGTAGCAGCATCCGACCGCATCTAGATGTAAACAAGAACAGTACTAATATAACCATGCTACCTGTATGGACTTTTAAATAGCAAATAAAGACTGAAACATAAAACAAGCATATAGCTCACTAATTTAAACCAATGTCATCCAAGGAGTTTCCATTATGTTTATTCTTTAGTATCCACAAAAGCTGGACTCCTATTTTGTTCTTCTGGTGGTTTTTTAGAAAGCTGAAGAATTCAACTCTACATCTTTCTCGAAGATATAATCCCACTCATCATCGATAAGCAGCTTGTCTTCAGTTTTGCTTTGTTCCTCTACATATCCACTTTTGGAGGACCGTTCGTCAATTGAGAACGCTGGCTTAGGCTTGGGTGCTTCAGGTAAATCACCCTGATCTGAACCCAAATCAGATGCCAAGCTTTTGTGGGATGAACCTGAGGAAGCCAACATACAAGTGGTCTGGCTTGAGGTGAAGGATTTGCTCAACGGAAGATTTGCATCAAATTTCTCTTTTAGAAGCCTGATATCCTCACAAATAACAGAAATTTCTCCTCTGCAGAGTTACATGGAAAGGTAATAGTTAGAAATTGCGTGGAGATCACAATAACAAAACCTGGTCAGATATTAGACAGATCCACACAATGAACCCAAGCCATCTATGCTAACAATAGAACTAAAACTGAGAAACCTAAAGACAAATTGATATTCAATTTCGTTCCCCCTTCAAAACAGATGTAAGTTCATTGCAAAGGTAACACTGATATATTAGAAGTACAATAGCATTTGATAAAACCAGACAGAAACTTTGAAGAGATTCAAATATAAATACAGTAAAGAACAACTTCATTCTAAACAGAGAACAACTTACTGCAACATATCAACAACCCGTCCACGGTCCATGAGGAACTCCCTTAACTGGAGAGAGAAAGAGAGAGAATATATAAGAATCATAAAATGCTGATTGTATATTCCATCAAATAAAATGGTTTGAAGGCAGAGAAACAATAGCTACCTTTGTATTCTCTTCTGCTTCCATCTGTAGTTTTGTTGACTCTCTAACCACCTTCTCCATGATTGCTTCCTGTTCAGCAAGAGCCTTCCTTGCAGACTCCTCCTTTTCCACCTTTTCCTGCTCAGCTGCTTTCCTCTGCTCTTCTGCTGCACGTAGTCGAACTTCAAGGGCTTGGCTCATCTGGAGGACAAACCAACAAAATCAATCGATAGAAGATACTAACAATAAATTTTCAGTACTATCACCTCCACTAAACAATTGAAGCTAGGCTATGAAATTATGCACCCAGGGAAGATCCAGAAGAGGACTCCAAAAAGAAGCATTGTATGCCAAAAAAGATATCATGTGCGGTTAGCCAATAGAGAGGAGAAGAAAAATTAGAGCACCTCATCAAGAATTGCAAGTGATTTATCCCTATCATCTGACAAGTTGAGCAAACGGGATTGAAGTTCCTTCATTTCAGTTGCCAAAATTGCCTTTTCTCCATAAACTTCTCCTGCATGCTGCAAAAGAAAATGCCGAGGCTAAATATTGTGTTCATCATACATAAAACTACTAAGCTGGAAATTTAGTAACTTTTGGAAGCATAATTTTTTAAAACATTTACTACCATGTCATTTGCTTCTTTTGCATGCAGCAACATCTTCTTTAGCTCTTCCACTCCGATTAAAATCTCAGACCCTCCAAGGGNAACATTGCTGTAAAAGGAAAAGGCCTTTTAGAAACATGATGGCATGGCTCTTGATTTTTCAAGAGGTTGTGAAGGACACTTCCAATAAGAAACTTCGTTGTTCTAAAGGCATATCTGCTCTGTTTATTTGTTTCTCCACAAGGTGTTCTAGAGACCACTAACCTCGACTACCATTTATTTCACAGCAATGACATTGACACGTATGGTTCTGCTTCTCTGGAATTACCCCCTAAATAGAAATGAGATAAAGATCATCAACCAAACACCACTAGAAATCAATGAAGAAATAGACGAAGCTATAAACAAAATAGTGAAATACTACAACGGTTCTCCTATATGTTTCCTGTACATAAAATCTGAAGGTAGCAGCATCCGACCGCATCTAGATGTAAACAAGTACAGTACTAATATAACCATGCTACCTGTATGGACTTTTAAATAGCAAATAAAGACTGAAACATAAAACAAGCATATAGCTCACTAATTTAAACCAATGTCATCCAAGGAGTTTCCATTATGTTTATTCTTTAGTATCCACAAAAGCTGGACTCCTATTTTGTTCTTCTGGTGGTTTTTTAGAAAGCTGAAGAATTCAACTCTACATCTTTCTCGAAGATATAATCCCACTCATCATCGATAAGCAGCTTGTCTTCAGTTTTGCTTTGTTCCTCTACATATCCACTTTTGGAGGACGGTTCGTCAATTGAGAACGCTGGCTTAGTCTTGGGTGCTTCAGGTAAATCACCCTGATCTGAACCCAAATCAGATGCCAAGCTTTTGTGGGATGAACCCGAGGAAGCCAACATACAAGTGGTCTGGCTTGAGGTGAAGGATTTGCTCAACGGAAGATTTGCATCAAATTTCTCTTTTAGAAGCCTGATATCCTCACAAATAACAGAAATTTCTCCTCTGCAGAGTTACATGGAAAGGTAATAGTTAGAAATTGCGTGGAGATCACAATAACAAAACCTGGTCAGATATTAGACAGATCCACACAATGAACCCAAGCCATCTATGCTAACAATAGGACTAAAACTTTGAGAAACCTAAAGACAAATTGATATTCAATTTCGTTCCCCCTTCAAAACAGATGTAAGTTCATTGCAAAGGTAACACTGATATATTAGAAGTACAATGGCATTTGATAAAACCAGACAGAAACTTTGAAGAGATTCAAATATAAATACAGTAAAGAACAACTTCATTCTAAACAGAGAACAACTTACTGCAACATATCAACAACCCGTCCACGGTCCATGAGGAACTCCCTTAACTGGAGAGAGAAAGAGAGAGAATATATAAGAATCATAAAATGCTGATTGTATATTCCATCAAATAAAATGGTTTGAAGGCAGAGAAACAATATCTACCTTTGTATTCTCTTCTGCTTCCATCTGTAGTTTTGTTGACTCTCTAACCACCTTCTCCATGATTGCTTCCTGTTCAGTAAGAGCCTTCCTTGCAGACTCCTCCTTTTCCACCTTTTCCTGCTCAGCTGCTTTCCTCTGCTCTTCTGCTGCACGTAGTCGAACTTCAAGGGCTTGGCTCATCTGGAGGACAAACCAACAAAATCAATCGATAGAAGATACTAACAATAAATTTTCAGTACTATCACCTCCACTAAACAATTGAAGCTAGGCTATGAAATTATGCACCCAGGGAAGATCCAGAAAAGGACTCCAAAAAGAAGCATTGTATGCCAAAAAAGATATCATGTGCCGTTAGCCAATAGAGAGGAGAAGAAAAATTAGAGCACCTCATCAAGAATTGCAAGTGATTTATCCCTATCATCTGACAAGTTGAGCAAACGGGACTGAAGTTCCTTCATTTCAGTTGCCAAAATTGCCTTTTCTCCATAAACTTCTCCTGCATGCTGCAAAAGAAAATGCCGAGGCTAAATATTGTGTTCATCATACATAAAACTACTAAGCTGGAAATTTAGTAACTTTTGGAAGCATAATTTTTTAAAACAATTACTACCATGTCATTTGCTTCTTTTGCATGCAGCAACATCTTCTTTAGCTCTTCCACTCCGATTAAAATCTCAGACCCTCCAAGGGCAGCTTCCATTTTGGCTTGTTCTGCGGCCTTCTCCTGAAGTTCCACTTCCCTCATTAACTTGATGAGAGATTCCATTGATGAAAATAAGGTTTTCTGCATCATTGTTAAATGACAATAAGATACTAAAAATTTTATTTACAGACATCGCCAGATTTCTTATCTCCAGGCAACATATAAAATCATTATTCTACTTCCACAACGTTCTGCCATTTGCTCTTGCACAATTTATAAAACCATGAAGATTTATAGTTATTATCCCAATAAAAATACATGTACAAAGTAGACCCACTTAAGTAGAGGCAAAAAAATACTCATACAAGTCATAAAACTACTAATGAGTACCAGGTACACATTTACTGCACCTCCAGCACTATAAACCTCAACCTACTTCAGTTTGCTCTTTGTCAAAATAATTTTGAGAATTGGATCGGAACAATTGGTACCAAGAACCTGTCAATGAACTCAGTTCACTTCGCCCCTAAACAACCAGAAATTAAATAACAGGCTGATTGACTGTTACTTAGTGATTGAAAGCCATCAAAATCAGATTTTGTAAGATAACATGCTATAGTTATATTGGTGTTAAAAATAAAACAAATTTANGACCACTAACCTCGACTACCATTTATTTCACAGCAATGACATTGACACGTATGGTTCTGCTTCTCTGGAATTACCCCCTAAATAGAAATGAGATAAAGATCATCAACCAAACACCACTAGAAATCAATGAAGAAATAGACGAAGCTATAAACAAAATAGTGAAATACTACAACGGTTCTCCTATATGTTTCCTGTACATAAAATCTGAAGGTAGCAGCATCCGACCGCATCTAGATGTAAACAAGTACAGTACTAATATAACCATGCTACCTGTATGGACTTTTAAATAGCAAATAAAGACTGAAACATAAAACAAGCATATAGCTCACTAATTTAAACCAATGTCATCCAAGGAGTTTCCATTATGTTTATTCTTTAGTATCCACAAAAGCTGGACTCCTATTTTGTTCTTCTGGTGGTTTTTTAGAAAGCTGAAGAATTCAACTCTACATCTTTCTCGAAGATATAATCCCACTCATCATCGATAAGCAGCTTGTCTTCAGTTTTGCTTTGTTCCTCTACATATCCACTTTTGGAGGACGGTTCGTCAATTGAGAACGCTGGCTTAGTCTTGGGTGCTTCAGGTAAATCACCCTGATCTGAACCCAAATCAGATGCCAAGCTTTTGTGGGATGAACCCGAGGAAGCCAACATACAAGTGGTCTGGCTTGAGGTGAAGGATTTGCTCAACGGAAGATTTGCATCAAATTTCTCTTTTAGAAGCCTGATATCCTCACAAATAACAGAAATTTCTCCTCTGCAGAGTTACATGGAAAGGTAATAGTTAGAAATTGCGTGGAGATCACAATAACAAAACCTGGTCAGATATTAGACAGATCCACACAATGAACCCAAGCCATCTATGCTAACAATAGGACTAAAACTTTGAGAAACCTAAAGACAAATTGATATTCAATTTCGTTCCCCCTTCAAAACAGATGTAAGTTCATTGCAAAGGTAACACTGATATATTAGAAGTACAATGGCATTTGATAAAACCAGACAGAAACTTTGAAGAGATTCAAATATAAATACAGTAAAGAACAACTTCATTCTAAACAGAGAACAACTTACTGCAACATATCAACAACCCGTCCACGGTCCATGAGGAACTCCCTTAACTGGAGAGAGAAAGAGAGAGAATATATAAGAATCATAAAATGCTGATTGTATATTCCATCAAATAAAATGGTTTGAAGGCAGAGAAACAATATCTACCTTTGTATTCTCTTCTGCTTCCATCTGTAGTTTTGTTGACTCTCTAACCACCTTCTCCATGATTGCTTCCTGTTCAGTAAGAGCCTTCCTTGCAGACTCCTCCTTTTCCACCTTTTCCTGCTCAGCTGCTTTCCTCTGCTCTTCTGCTGCACGTAGTCGAACTTCAAGGGCTTGGCTCATCTGGAGGACAAACCAACAAAATCAATCGATAGAAGATACTAANACGGGGTAGAAATCTGATTCAAATCACTGACTCATTCTCAAGCATTTGGCATTCTCAACACATATTCAATTCTTACAGGTAGGAAATGTCTTCTAATGATCATGTATTAATGTGTTATGAACCATGTAACTATCAGTAAAAGTCAGAAATAAATGCATACGTTAAGAGAAGATTAGGGTGGAAAATGAGCTGAATATCTATTCATCCAAAACATGCACCTTCATGTTAACACTAGATCACAAAGTCCAATGCATAATCTTCTATTTGAAGTGTTTAATGTCTCAATACCCATTAAATATACATCGCCAATTCAAAAGGCCAAAACAAAATAAAACCGACGGAGCAACTAATAACAAATTAAAAACATACAGCAGATATATTTTTTCAACATAAAGATAAAAGAGCTCTACCTGTGGAAATATCTCCTGCAAGCATTTATAGACCGAATTGAAACCCATGATCAGGAGATATTTACTGCAACGAGCAAACAACAGGCACATTTAAGTTATGATGTTTTACAGATTATAGGAACACGTAAGGTAAAAGTGATAGAAACCCAAAAAAGGCTATTGCTTATGATTCTCAATTCATTTTACAAATGACACAGAAATAGGAAGGAACCCTAATTTCGCAGTTCGATAGGAACAGAGAACAAAAGTATAGACAGACACTTGAAACTCTTCTCCGGTGAAACCCTTAGAACAATATCACTTCTAAGGTTTGAAAGAAACACCCACCCGGACAAAACCTGAACAGAGAATTAGAAAGGAACGTGCAAGAAACTGCGGACCAATTTGTACATAACCAGAAGTGAAATTTGCCAGGAAATTTCGGATAAGTTAATGGTAGGGCCGCAAAGAGATCATGATGAAGAAAAATCCATACAAAAAACCCTAAAAACACTTTCCAAAAGTGTCGGCACTGAAGAAGGCTCGATGATATAGAACGGGTACGCGAAAAGCCAAGAACAGATAGAGATGGGTGAATACTGAAAACGAAGCTTTCTCCTCCGTTCCTTCGTTCTTTGGGTATATGTGTCATTTCGCAAGTACGATTTCGTCGCCATCGGAAACAACGTTATATATTGATTATTGAATTATTGAATATTGAATGTGAATGCCCTCTTGCAAGGGTTGAATTTTGGGGAATTCTAGGTGGATTGAATCAGCTCTTAACATTACTTTCTAAATAAACATTTTTGGTACCCTCTGCTAAACAATTTTTTTTGGATTTAAGACATATTTTAAAATTTATTTTTTGTTGCCCAAGGTATCCAGGATTAATCCTTCGCGGATCTGAGCTTCATTTAAATTTATTTTAAAGTTTATTTTGATTAGTTAATAGAGCATCTCATGTCTTGAAATCTATGAAAATTCATTTAAAAGATAATTTTTAATATTTAAAAACTCATTTGACCAATCAAAATAAATTTTAACATGTGCCCTTAGGGCACATGTTAGAAGGACCCTTATTTTAATTATATTTTTTGATAAATAAAAAATATCTTAATTCTAGATGTAGCTGATAAGTCAAATAATAATAATAATGTCTCTAATTAAAAACAAAAAGTAGAAAGTTTTTTTTTTTAAATAAAGAAGGTTCATGTATCTTTTAATTAATAGTGGATTATTTTATATTGTAAATCATATCAGCCAAAATATTGTTTTTCAAAGTCCTGACATTATATATTTTTTTGTTAACAACTCATGTCCAAAGTCAAAAACAGTCACAAGTTACAACTTACAACATGTACATTTCCAAACAACTGTTCTGGAAACAAAAGACATCTATATCAAAATTCAAAGACAATCAATCATTCATTACCTTCCAAAGCTCCTAGATCTACATTTTCATTTCTAGATTATACAATCCCTTAACACTTCAAATGCTAGAATGGGTCACGCAAATATAGTCACAGATAGACTACTATAATGATCCAGCTCAAGATCTCTCCTTGAATGTGTACCGTCCTTCCAAAATATTTTCAAAACTGTTTCTGGTATAGTGCTTTTGTAATTGCACGTTCAAATTGTTCACCTGTACATGTGTTTCAGGGTTCAAATTCTTCTCCTTCTCTTTCGCCATTGTTGCTGGATCAAAATGAACTAGTTCAACCGATTTTGGCTAACTCTTGAATCAGGTGATTTTGAAGGTGACTTTGACTGGACCACTGTCCAATTCCTGATATGATCCAACGATCTGGTTTCGGTCAATGCAAAATAATATTAAGCAAAAGTACTCCTGGTACTCAAAGTACGAGGTCAATTTCAATTATATTCTCAAAATTTTTTTAAATTAATTGTATGTTCAATGTTTCATATTTGAGTTAATTGTACCTCCAAATTGAGGGGATAATTAACACAAAAAAATGATTGAAGGTATAATTAATCCAAAAAATTTTAAAGGTACAACTGAAACTGATCTCATACTTTAGAGGTACGAAGAGTATTTTTACTCTAGTATTATTATTTTTCACGTTCAAGTTAATATCACGTTTGTTTGTATGTTTTGTCTTTGTTTTTAGGCTAAATTATGTAGATATTTTGGGTGAAGAGTATTTAATATCTTTGAATTTTAAAATTGGATAAAGACTTTTGAGTTTCATATACTCTACTCGCTAAAACACTAGGAAGCATGGACACTTCATTTTCAGAGCGTGTCGCCGTATCAGACACGTATCTGTGTCTGACACCCGTACGACATCCATACACATATATTCATAAATTTTAGAATATAAAATTAACTTTTTTTGTGACTTTAACATGATAAACAATCTAAAATAATAACACATATGATATATATTATGAATATATATTATAATTTTGTCAATTCCCGTTTTGTGTTGTGTATGACTTTTAAGCCCTGCTTCTACGTCCATTCTGTTTAGTGCATGTTATTGTCGTTAATAAATAGACTGATTCGATTGATAATATAATGGTTTGATAGTAGGAAGCAAGCTTTTAAAATTTAGTTGAGATATCAGTTTAAGTTTAGTGGTTTAATTAGAATTCAATTAAGTTAGATAGGTGATAAATTAATTCATTAATAATAATAATAAAGAAAAAAGTTTAAATATGATAAAATTCTATTTCAAATAATCACAATTAAGTTTCAAAATACAATTATAATATTAACATATAAATACAAATTCATAAATCAACATAAATTTAGTTAACTTTTATAATATTTATCAATATTAATATCATCAAGTGATATTTTATGATTAATTTTTCTGTTAAGTTTAGATTAATCAACCTTTTTTAATATTTGTCTCAAAAGTATAAAAAAAAATCGAAATGAATAAATTCAACTCATTCACTACCCATTTTGGCCAATTCTTGAATTATTTTTAGGCTAAATTACCTAGATATTTTGGATCAAGAGTGTCTAATATTTTTGAATTTTAAAATTTGATAATGACACTTTAATTTTTAGCTATGTTTACTAAGACATCTTTCGTCTATATTATATTAATTTTCTTCTGTTAAGTGTCACATCAATTTTGTAAGAGAAGATATTTAAATAATTTTAGTTCAAACCCTAATTTTTTTTTTATTACGAGTTCAAACCCTAATTAACCCATCACAAATCCATTTCACTTCTCTATTTTGTGAGTGAAAGCAAATTTATTGGTCACTGCTAAAGTTTGTCTAAATGTGGGCTAGCTGGCACAATGCAGATTGGACTGTGGCAATTTGTTGATATATATGTGTGTCCATATGTAGTTGTATGTCCAAGTAATGAGAATATCTGGGTTTTTTTATACGTATAATACAAAAACAAAAATTATCTACCGGGATAAGTTTTTTTTTTCTTATTTCCCTATATGGGATACGCGCTAGGCCAACTCGAAATCAGTCCCAACAGCCAATCAGCCGGCGCCACGTGGCACCGGCTGAATTTTTTTTTGAAAAAGAAACGTTGAATTCGAGTCACTGGGACTCGAATTCAGACTGACACCGTGTCAGTCTGAANGCACCGGCTGAATTTTTTTTTGAAAAAGAAACGTTGAATTCGAGTCACAGAGACTCGATTTCAGAAGAGACTCGAATTCAGATTCTCTGTGACTCGAATTCAGACTGACACGGTGTCAGTCTGAATTTGAGCCCGTGACTCGATGCGTTTCAAAAAATTTGACCGGCTCTGCCGGTCAAATTTTTTGAATAAGGCCAACGCCTATATAATAGGGAGAGAGAGAGATATTTTCGAGAGGAAGAAAGATAAA
>QANZ01054379.1:0-10965 GCA_003254925.1 Chamaecrista fasciculata | reverse complement strand
TTTATAAAATGATTGGCCCTAGGGCACAATCTCCAACAATTTTTTATGTTTTTTATTACCTTATATGTATATATATAATGAAAAATAAAAAAGCAAAATGAGTATGTTTTGATGTATTTAAATTAATTAAATGTTAGACATATGACCTAAAAATTATATTTAGGCAAACTCTTACAATTTTACGATGTGATCATGTGAGTTCACAATATGATTTACGAATTTACGAGTTTACACTTTCGAAGTACTATTTGACTTTATCGGCCAATAGTCCCAACTCGATAGAGAAAAAACTCGTCAAAAGTAACTTATAACTCCGATTTCTTTCCATTCAGACTTGAAACAAGATAAATGTGACCAAATTCATGAAACAAGCAGCACACTTTTGGACCTAATTTCATACTTAATTTGATATCATTTGTCGATGACTTCAACTTTGTAAAAAGAAGAACTCATCATATGTAATCTGTAACTTTAGTTTGAATCATATTCAAGTTTGAAACGAGAGAAATATGACCATAGTTATTAAAACCGGACCGGACCGGCCGGTCCAACCGGTTGAACCAGGGATCGGGCACTAGTCCGGTACGGGCCTCTCCAAGAACCGCTCAAACCGGTCAAGAACCGGGAAAACCGGACTGAACCGACGGTTTTGAGGGTTCATCCGGTTCACTTGTTGAGCTTGGTAGGCTTTGCAAAATCTAGAGTCTGACAGTGAGATTGAGAAGGAGAAGAAGATGAAGGGAGTGGGCGTGGGAGTGAGAGAGTAAGTGGAATTAGGAGGAAGAATTAAGAAGACGAACTCAGATCTGATCTTCAAATCAATAGAGATAGCCGCTTGAAGATGCTCTGTTCGTTGCTCTGTTCTTTCCTCCATTGCTACCAGATCATGATTTGGCAGAGAGATGAGGGAAAAAGATCGGCACATCGCCATCGAAAGAATCGGAGGCGAAGGAACGTCTTGGAGCGTTGTTCCAAAAGTGAATAGTTGATAAGCGTTGTTTCTAGTACTTATGGTTTTATTTTTTCTTGTGATTTTTTTTAATTCATTTCCTTCTTTATTTTTGCTTGATTGTGGTTTAATTCCTTGATTGTGGATTATTTCCTTCTTTGTGCTTTGTTTCCATTTTATTGTTTGGCTTGATTGTAGTTTATTATCTTGTTGACTTGTTTCCTTATTGTGTTTATTTGACTATATTTATATTATTATGACTCTTTATTAACTTAATTATGACATGTTAAATTTAAATTTTATTATATATAAAAAAATTTTGAATTATAATTAGTAATTTATTATTTTGTTGCTTTATTATTTATTAATATATTATTTATTAATTAATTAATTTAAAAACGGTTCAACCCCGATTAAACCCCGGTTGAACCATTGAACCCTTCCTTTAACCGGTTCAATGTCCGGTCCGATTTTAATAACCTTGAATATGACCACATTCAATACTTAGGGACAAATTACGAAACTTGCTAAGAACCAAAACAAAGGTAATGAAAAACATTAAGGACCAAAATAGAATAGAAAAAAAAATATTAGGGACCAAAATAAAAGTTAGGATATAAATTAGAGACCAAAATGATGTTTTGGCCATTATGTTTTTTCACTTTGATCCCTCTTAGATTTTTTTTCTCATGTTGGTCCCTCGCAATTTGTTTTTAAGGGATTAAATAGAGAAAAATTTACGAGGGGACTCAATTGAGAAAATAGTAATATTTAAGAGACTAAAGTATAATTTCAGCCACATGAAAAATGAATTTGTCCCCTTTCAAGATATATAGTATGGATGCTATTGGACGTTGCATCAGCGACTCTAATTAGTTTCAGCAGTGTGGCCTTTGGTTCCCCGGTAAGGCCATTTACCACTTTTGGAATTATATATTAAAATTTTTCGAACTCCTAAGAATATTGGTTTCTTTCAAACTTATCAAAGAAACCAATGTTTTTAAAAGCATGAATTCTCACAGCATAAGCTTCTTATAGTATAAGAGTAAGAGGAAGAAGAAGTTGCATGAGGAAGCGTAGAGAGTGTAGTGTAGCCAAGGATGACTTGCCGGCCGGCGTTGGTTTTACCAATTAGGAAGATAATCTCTTTCTTTTGCCGGCAAGTTTTTCTTGGCTATATTAGGCTCTCTTCCTATCATGCCACTCTTTCATTTTCTTTTTCTTTTTTTGGGATTAAATTTATATAAAAAAAAAAAGTTTCCATTAACCAAGTAGACTGTTTTGAAAATCATATAAACTATAAAAAATGAAAGAAGATTTTCCAAATATTTTGTTGTACAAAAGATATGTTTTATTAAATTTCCCATTTTAAAGAAATTGATTTTCTTTTAAGACAAAGGTACTTTTGGTAGTCTCAAAGTATGAGGTTAATTTTTAGTTGTACCGCCAAAGTTTTTTTTAGATCATTTGTACCCATAATGTTTCACATTTGAATCAATTGTATTTCTAATGTTTTACATTTAAGTTGATCAATTGTATTCTAAATTTGGGGGTAAAATTGACACAACAAAAAAAAAATTAAGGGTACAATTGACTCAAAAACCTTTTAGGGGTATAACTGAAACTGATTTTATATTTTGGGATACTAAAAATGCTTTTGTCTTCTTTTAATTATACTTGCACTTGGTATTGACCACAATTAGTAAGTAGGCTAAAGTACAACTTCGATCCCTTATCTTTGGAGAGTAAGTTGCAATCTAGTTTTATTTTCACGATATTGGTCCTATATCTTTCTCAAGAGTTTTACTCTTTGTTCTCAATGACTAAATGTAATCATATTTATCTCGTTTTAGGTCTGATTACAATGTGTTTGGAATCATGTTTTATTCTTGATGAGTCTCTTTTGTTGTGCAATCAAGACTATCAACAACAAGGTTGTCAAATTGGGCTCTAAAAGTGGGTCGCTCCTTTCACAATAAAAAGTAGAGTCGATAATATCTGTCTCGTTTCAAGTCCAATTGCGATGAGGTCGAAGTTATGTATTACTCTCGACGAATCTTTTTTCTGTCCAATTGGGATTGTTAATAAATAAGGACAAATCGACCCTGAAAATAGTTCTGAAACCAAAAAGTGAAAAATGACTTAAAATCACATTGGGGCTTGATTTGGCCTTATTTTCGAATGATCTCAGTTGTGAAAAAAAAGACTCATCAAAAGTAACTAATAGGTCCAAACTCATTGCAATCAGATCAAGAAACGTGACTAACTTTATTAATTTGACTATGAAACCATACCCACTTTCAAAGTTCAATTTAACTTTATTTATGGATGACGCTAATGAGAGAAAAAAAAAATTGGACTCCTCAATAATTGGGCCAATTTTCTTTATTAGTACTAATAACCTCTGAACTAACTTAATTGTCCCCTGCATTGCCCGCCTACTTAAGAATCTTTTTCACATGAGTCTTGAAGAGTAAGATGTAAAATTGTGTGAGTTTGATTTTGTTAGATGTCGTTTTCATTACATATGTATTTGTTTTGCCAGTGGATAACTTGTCGTTTGGCACATATGGCAACCAATAATTGAATGGAATCGACGTGAGACGTTCTAATTACTTGCCGACGACGCAGCCAAAGTCGGTTTGAAGTTGAAGTAATTGAGAGCCTTTCACGTCATGTTATTGTCGTTTTCTTTGACCCATTTGCAGTATAGTATGGATGAATAATATTGGGAGTAAAAAGAAATAGGTTGTCAAATTGCACGATTATATTTATGTTGATCAAAACTTTAAATTGGTTACAAATATATGGGATATCTTAAATATTTTATTTGTTTTAGATTAGTTTAATTTATTTTTATAATTTTTTAAATTGGTCTCAAAATAATTATATATCTCTCGTTTAAAGTTCAAATGCGATGAATTTAGAGCTATATATGCATTGCTTTTTACGAGTACTCTCTCTATTTAATTGGAGCTGTCAACAAATGAGATCAAATTAAGTCTCAAGAGTGGATCATGCGTTGCACATTCAAAAAATCGAAGTTAGTCACATTTCTCATTTCAAATTCTAATGCAACGAGTTCGAAACTATTATTAACTCTTTAAAAAAAAAAAGATTTTTCTCGTCTACCATTAACAAATGAGGTAACGAATCCCAAAAGTATTAGGTTGTTAGTCAAACAAGTAAAGTTAGTCACATTTCTGTAATTTCAAATCCGAATATGACGAGTTCGAAATTAAATAGTAACTCTTTAAGACTTTTTTTCTGTCTAGTTGAAACCATTCATATGAAGTCAAATTATGTTCCAATTAGGATCAATTTGAGAAATTATAAAAATTTGTAAGACCAATTTTAAATCTATCTCATATATTTGGGACCAATTTGAAGATACTTGTTAGCCAAGTTTGTTTTCTCTCTTTTTTCCACAAGAAAGTGTAATTTCGTAAATGTAATTCAACAGTTAATGACTTGATGTGAATGCTGTAATTTTATAAAAGCCCAAATATTTGTTTAGAGGGATCAGGCCCAGCCTATTCCTCAACTAGCCATCGACCATGAAAGAAAGTTGGCCTGTCTTCATATGTAAGTTTAGGCCCACAAAGAAAGATGAATACCCATTTCCAAATGTGTTAGTTAGAGATGATGATGTATAAAACATAGGGCACGGAATTTAGTAGTCTTTGTAGTTGGGTTGGGTTTTGATTTTTTAAAGGGGAGTTAGTTTGGTTTGGATTGATTTTTTTAACAAAATATTTTAACCAATGAATTGGGTTGAGCAGGCTCATAGACTAGTTTATTCTAATTTTATATAAAAAAATTTAGGCTAAAGTGCACTTTTATCCCATAACTTTGACAAAGGCTTTAATTTAGTCCCATAACGTTTTTTTTGTTGCAATTTTGGTCTCATAACTTTGGCAAAGATCTCAATTTGGTCCCATAACTTTTTTTGTTGCAATTTTGGTCCCACAACTTTTGAAAACGTCTCACTATTGGTCTCAATACTGATTTCCATCCATTATAGGTCGCTAAAGATGATATGACATACTGAGTTGGATGATGACGTCGCAAATATGGGTGAAATTATGGGACGGATGGAAATCAGCTTGGGACCAATGGTGAGACGTTTTTAGAAGTTATGGGACCAAAATTGTAACAAAAAAAGTTATGAGACCAAATTGAGACCTTTGCCAAAGTTATGGGACCAACATTACAACAAAAAAAGTTATGGGACCAAATTGAAACCTTTACCAAAGTTATGGGACCAAAAGTGCACTTTAGCCAAAAATTTAATAAAACAATTCATTGTCAGGCCAAAAACTTTTTTTTTGTCACAAACACGAATATTTCATTCATTAGTGCAGAAGACTATACATCATGAAGACCAAGTAAGGTATAGATCTAACAATGTAAACATAACCTTACACTCCAGAGATCAAATTACAACATTATGTACAAGAGAAGAAAAGAAAATCATAGACAATACACCTAAGAGATAAAATTAGATTCAAATCTCCTATGCTACAAAAAATATACATAGAAGCTTAAATCTATAGAAATTTTGGAGAAAACTTGGAAGATAGAACAAAGAGGCAACACACCCCATCTCTCTATGAGAGATCCATCTTCCTCTAAGAGATCTATCTTCTTACTTGTTTTCATCTTCAATGTGGAGCTCAAATGTAGATCCAAGACATGACATGATAAAACTTTTCCTAATGAAAGAGAGAAAAAAAACTTCCTTAATGGAACAAAAATTTTTCTAATGGAAGAAGACAACTCCCTAGTGGAGGAATAAACCAAAAAACATACCTAAGAGAAGGAGAGAGGCTACCATCGTTGAGCGGCAGCAGCCCGATGACTCTTTGTTGCAGCTGCGTGAAGGAGTGTGGGAGAAGGGAAGCTTTTGGAGAGAGATTTTTTAAAAAAAANAAAAAAAAAAAAAAAAAACTATTCATTGTATAATCATCAAAACTTAAAGAATTAATATCATATATATAAAAAATAATATTAAATAGTGTAGTTGAAATTACTTACAAAGTCAAAATAGTGTAGTGCACTGCTGCACATTAAGCTAGCAAAGCCAACCAATATATATCATCAAAAGCAAAAGCCTAATATCATATATGTCCAAAAACCAAAATAATTGGCATGGTGCACTAAACACTCACAATAAACTAGCAAGTAGCAATCGGTACATAATTACATATAGTCAAATTTAAGGTAAGTCTTCTATCATAGTTGTATAAATTAAAATTACAAATAAAAAAATAAAAGATATGCTTGCGGGTTGGGTTAGGTTGAGCGAGCTCATAAATTTAAAATTCGCAATCCAACTCAAACCATTATGGGTTATGAATTTCAACCCAAACTTACAGGTTAAGTAGATTTTAACAAGTTGGTCACGACCGGGATTGAACCTCATCAACCACTCCATTACCAAAGTTAATAAGGATTATGAGAAAAAAAAAGAAAGTAAAGGATCAGTGAGTCAAAGAAAATAGGTCAAAGTGTTGTAAATTTGGTCTTATATTTTTTTGTTGAATTCCCAATTTGGTCTTGTATTTTTTTATTGCACTTTTGGTCTCATATCTTTGCAAAATGTTCTAATTTGGTCCCATATCATTTTTTGTCTCATATCTTTGCAAAAGGCTCTAGTTGATCCTTTTGCAAAGATATGTGACCACTCCTGCACCTGACCCAAAGATATAAAACTAATTTTATAATTTGCTCAAAGATATGCGACCAAATATGCAACAAAAAAGATATAAAACCAAATTGAGAACAGACCTAATGATATGGGACGACCAAAAGTGCAACAAAAAAACATATGGGACCAAATTGGGAATTGAACAAAAGATATGAGACCGAATTTCCACTTTGACTAATGAAAATAGGGTAAAATGCACTTTGGTACCCTGTGGTTAGGACCGAATCCACTTTGGTACCCTGAAAGACAAAATTTAACACTTTAGTACCTTGAGGTTTACGTTGTTAGCACTTTGGTACCATGTAGTTACTTTTCGTCAAGATTTGACAAAAAGTGCTGATGTGGCTCAATCTTAGCCGTCGATTTCTACTACATCTTACTCGTTAGTTTTTATTGTTGCTTAAACCATATTTCACTCTTCAACAAGATTTCTTTTGTGCATTTAGGTCCTCTCCCTTTGGTAAAATGAATCAAAATACAACAAACTAAATGAATTGATGGAGTTTTCTACAATTTCATTTCAAGAACTAGAGAGTTATTAAAAAAGAAATTTTAGTCCTCAAATATCATGATCTAGGGACTTTTTTTGTAAATTTTGAAACTATTTGGGGGCATTCTATAATTTTTGCTAAAATTTTGTAGTTTATTTTCTCATCCTCGAACTACACAGTTTTAGGACTAAACTGTATTTTATTTTTTAGATTCAGGACTAATCTATATTTTTATTCTTTTTCCAATATTTTTCATAATTACATTTTGACCCCAAAATTTTGTTACAATTTTCATTTTAGTCCTCAAATATTATGATCTAGGGACGTTTTTGAAAATTTTGGAACTATTTGGGGGCATTTTGTAATTTTTGCAAAAGTGCTAACAATTTTCCATTAAATCTTGACGGAAAATAACCACAGGGTACCAAAGTGCTAACGGCGTAAACCTCAGGGTATCAAAGTGTCAAATTTTGTCTTTCAGGATACCAAAGTAAATTCGGTCCTAACTACAGAGTACCAAAGTGCATTTTACCCAAAAAAATATATTGTGTACCTCATAGAGGAAAAGATAAAATGATATATACTTTTTTTTTGGGTAGTAAAATGATATATACTTTGATTATTGGAGATGGAGTTCAAGTGGTTATAACTTATAACATACTAACCGAACCAACCACTTGAGAGATCCCTTATCACCTCTCTTTTCTTAAAAACTAAATTTGAATCTTTCACTATTAATAATTTTCAGTTGATTAGAGACTATGAAGTATGGACACTGACATAGATACGAGATACAACACGGATAAGAACACATTGACACGTTAAAATTTTAAAATTACATCAAATGACATGGCATATATTTGTATATAGGAATAATTAAAACTTCATAAATTATTTTAAAATTATAATATTTATTTATAATATATGTCATATTTATCATATTATTTTTATTGTTTCTCATGTTAAAATCATAAAAGTTAATTTTATATTCTAAACATTATAAATACATGTCATATAATTATTTTACAGATGTTAGACACGAACAGGTGTTTAACATATGAGTGATTTCGATCCCAAATAACTTGTTCCACGAATTAAATGAACCTTTGACCAATAGTAATGAGGATGATCCTCTCTGAACTGTATTGCCTATCTAGATTCGTTGTTTCTCCTCCATGCATATATATTTATATACACAAACACACACATAATTCGTCAAAGTTAGATTTATATGAAATTGAAAGCACAAACAAAAACAAGATTTGAAATTTCTGTATAGATTAAAGTTTGATGTCACCATTTGCCAAACAACGCATACTCCATCCATGGCCACCAAGAATTCCCTGCAAAATCTCACCATTTGATTTATGTCAATGCAAAATAATCAATGAAAGTGTAGTCGATCTTTTCAAAAAAAAAAAAAANAAAAAAAAAAAAAAAAAAAAAAAAATGAAAGTGTAGTCGATCGGCTGCTTATATATACTTTCTCAGATCTAGTATAAATTTGTTTCGTCGAGAATTTTTTTAAAAAATTAGGGTCTGCATGGTTATTTATTTTCTGTTTTTATTTTCACTAAAAAGAAGAAATGTGACTAAAAATATATTTTGTACAATTTTTTTAAAAAACTTTTTTAAAAATATTTCCTGAAATAGACTGAAAATAGAAAACATAAAAAAAACATTTTCAGTATTTCCGAATACAAACTTGTGATATGAATAAAAATTATTTTTTAAAAAATATAGCACAAAACCCTAGCAGCCGCACCTTCCTCTTCTCTCTCTGTGATCTTCAACTAGAAGTGTTGCTGGGCTGCCGCTGTGTCAGCGGCGGTGGCCCCCTTGTTTAGCTATGCTTTTGTTGTTCTCTCCTCTATTAGGAAGGTTTTGTTCTTCCATTAGGGAAGTTTTCTTCTCCCATTAGGTGAGTTTTCTCCCGTTCATTGGGAAAAGGGTTTTCTCTTTTGTTTGAATACATCTCAGATCTACATCCGGCGCCTGATATTAAAGAAGAGGACGGGTTAAGAAGATTTTTCTTCTCAGTGAGAGATGAGTGTGTTGCCTCAAATTTATCTTTATTTCTCTTATACTTGATGTATATATGTTCTGTGGAGCGTATGGTTGTGCTTTCATTGTTAAATCCAAGCCCTGTTTGGTCTCCATGTTGTATGGCCTTGTGTCATTTTCTTCCTGATGAATGAAACTCATTTTCTGACCAAAAAATAAAAATAAAAATTATTTTTTAACTTTATAAAACAAATCTGTTTCTAAATATTGAACGTTCCGAAATGAAAATACAATTTTTGAAAAAAGAACAAAAAAATGAAAATATAAAACATTTCCTTAAATTTTAAATAAATCATATTTAAGAGAAAAATGATTTAATTAAACTTTAAGGGATGTTAGTCACTAGATAAATGTTACTTCACTAGATAAATGTTAGTCAATATACAAGTCAGCATGTTGCATTATATGTAATGGTAATTTTAGGTTTTTCTAAAATGTTAGAGTATGAATCTATTGACCAAATTGGTAATAATTAAAATTTCTAAGCTGAAATTAGATTTAGCCCAAAATCTTACAATTGGATTCAAATATTACCATTGGAAAAATACGAGAACATGCAAACATATTAATCCAAAACTGCAAATTAAGCGTACGTCATAAAATTTAGGTTAAAGGGTTATTTTGGTCCTAAATGTATGCTCTAATGTTCATTTTGCTCCATTATTTTTCGAAATGTTCAAATTGGTCCTAAATGTTTGCAAAATGTTTCATTTTGGTACCAACTATTGAATATGACTTGTTTCAAGTTCAAACGTGATGGATTTAGAGCTACATATTATTCTCGAAGAGTACTTTCTCTGTCCAGTTGGGACCGTCAACAAACGAGGTCAAATCGGTCCTAAAAGTATACCTTTCGTTTTATGGTCAAATAAGCAAAGTTGATTATATCTCTTTCGTTTCAAATTCGAATGCAGCGAATTCAGAGTTACGAGTTCCTCTTAATAAGTCATTTGAACTTGAAATGAGATACAAGAGAAATATGATCAAATTCAATAGTTTGGGACGAAAATGAAACATTGTACCAATATTTAGGACAAAAATGAATCATTTTGCCAACATTTAGAATCAATGTGAACATTTTAAAACATAATGGACTAAAATGAATATAAGAGCATACATTTAAGACCAAAATGAACCTTTGACCTAAAAATTATTTCTCTCCGCTGAAATCATCAACTAGCTTATTGACTTATTGACTTATTGTATTGCCTAAAAACATGTGTGGTTAAAGGTTCATTTTGGTCCTAAATGTATGGCCTAATATTCATTTTGGTCCATTATTTTTTTAAGAAAATTTTGGATGAAGGGTTAGAGGTTAATCCAAGTGGATGAGATGATGGGCCAAAATGAAAATAATATTGGAATTATTTTTAAGAATACAATTTGGTCCATAAATTCGAACTGTTCCAATTAATCAATCTCTAACATGTGTAAATGATAACTCGGGACATGTAGAAAACCCCAGTCATCAATAATCGGGTCTTTTTATGAAATTGAATGACAAAAAAATAACAAATAATAGTTTGAGGACCAGATTGCAAATTACAAAACAACACTAAATTGTAATAAAATGTGTGGTGAAAGGTTCATTTTGGTCCTAAATGTATGGCCTAATATTCATTTTGATCCATTATTTTAATAAATTTTCAAATTGGTCCCAAATGTTAGCAAAATGATTAATGGTGGACCAACATGAACATTAGGGAAAACATTTAGGACCAAATTAACCCTTTAACCCTTTATTTTTGAAT